>PVIU01014683.1:0-51018 GCA_004026605.1 Ondatra zibethicus
CATCACCATGAAAATAATAATTTTGAATAAATTTGTAAGTTCTGGGGATATCAAGAAAGGAAAAATATATAAACTTCTGTTTATAGAAGCGTTGTCTACAAAATTCTATGAGTCAAGGATAACTTATGGGGTGAAAGAAAGCTATGAAGGAAATAGAAATTCCAATCTTTTAAATAAAAACCCACCAAAAAACAACAAAAAAATATATATAATATACATATACATATATACATATGTGTGTGTTCAACTTAGAGCCCAGTTGTCTATGATTAAGAATGAGTAAGGGTAAACAGATTTACAGCTGGAAAAGGAATGTGCTGTACTGTTTGAGAACTCTTGATTCTGAACTTTTTTACTGCACTTGATGAATTGTTGTTTACAAAGAAATAGCCATAGTATGTCATGATTAAATCCCCATGAGGTCATTTTCATACTTAAAAAAAAAGAGAGAGAGAGGAGCAAGGAAGGAAAAGGGGGAAGAGGATGTCAGGGGCCAGCCAGTCAGTCATGGAACCAGAATTAAAGTAAGATATACAGAGGTAAGAGAAGGAAAAAGCCCAGAGGCAAATGGTAGATGAGATAACTGAAGATAAGACAAGCTGACTAGAAACAAGAAACACTAAGGCTGGGCATTTATAAGTAATAATAAGTCTCCCTGTGATTTATTTGGGAGTTAGGTAGCAGGCCTCCAAAAAGCATAAGAGTAAAAAGAATAAAATAACAAACAACATATATATGCAAAATTATCAGCACCATACTTTTAAGAGCATGTCCTTTCTATAGCACACATTGCCAGAAGCTGGATAATAAAAGCAGTTGTTTGTAGTTGTGTTGACTTATTTTTCTACAATTTTCCATTGGTACAGGTCTGTTTTATGAAAACAAAAGTCATGTAGTTGTTAGTTATGGTTCTGCATTATATCCTGCATTATATCCTGCACTATATCCTGCACTATATCCTGCATTATATCTGCATTATATACTGCAATATATCCTGCACTATATCCTGCATATATCCTGAACTTTAATTAAAATAAAATTTAGCTATTTAGCTATATTTGTCACAAGTTTCCACATGGCTGAACAGATATTTCATTGGACAGTGCTGGCATCAAGCATTTTCCCTTAACACAGAAGTCATTGATTATTGGATGAACATCAATGACAAAAGGAATAAAAAGCAAACAGGATTTCAGAGACACAAATTTCCCCATTCTTTCTTCATTCGTTCACCATTTATTTAAATAAATCATGAGAGTGATTATTAGTACCTAACTTCATGTACCTCCATTTAGAGTTTGCCAAACTAAAGAACCACACAGCAAATATTTTAGGCTCTGTGAACCATTCATCCCTGTCATTACTACTTCACTCCGCTGCCATAGTGCAAAAGCTGCCTTAAATGATGTGTAATGGAATAGACATGGATGTGTTCCCATAAGACATCATTTACAAAACAGGCAGTGGGCTGAACTTTGCCTGCAGACTGCAATTTCCCAACCCTACTCAGGTTGATAGATAAGCACTTTCATGCAAGGTGAAGAATTCTACAGAGGTACGCTGTGATAAATGCTGTAATATGTTTAGAATCTATGGGGACACAGGTTGAGAGACAGATTTTTGACTGAATGAACTGGCAGAGATTTCCCAGAAGAGGTGAGATATGAAATGGATATTGGTAAATGAGTATGACCTCAGTAACCACAGAGAGAAGGAATTTCAGCGAGAGGGAACAACCTGAGAAAAGACAAAAGGCTAACAGTATAGGACTTGTTAAATGAGTTGGTAGTAGATCACTGTAACTGGAGTTGACAGAGGAACCAGAGTATTTATTAGTAGGAGGGAGTCCCACTTTCTCAGTATAGACGAGGCTGTCTTTCTTAGCACCAACAGAAAAAAAGCAGTATTTTTCTAGGTGATCAATGGCTCACCTTCAGTACCTCTGTTATTTGTCAAAGGAGATTCTTGTACCATAATCTGCAGAAAGTCAAATTCTATACTTTTGTAGTTGAATTAAAAGTCTCCACTTTGAGCAATCATCCTGATTCTGAGGTTAACTCTTCTTTGGGGGCCACTGACATACATGGTTAGTAAAACACCTCTACTGCATTACCCTAATAAATTAAGACAGGCTGAACAGCTCAGGCTAGTAAACCAGGCTAACCATTTAAGACAGGCTGAATACAGTTAGGATTGCATTAAGAGCATGGTCTAATGTTAACTCTCCCTCAAGGAAAAAGCCCCAGAGGTGTGGAAATCACTGTTTAACATCAACAGTTCCTTCTCCTTGAAAGCTAGCTCTTCTCAGAGACCTCAGTCTAGTTCATCATAACCCAATGATAATATTCAAAGTTATGATGTTATTTTTAACTTTTGAGCCTCTACTTTCCGGTATTAAAGAAAGCATTTTCTTTAGTTATTCTCATTTATTTTCCATCATCATATTTTTGATCAAATCATCTTTCTAGTGTAGTGTCCTATATTGTTTCTTGCAACACATCCAGGAAGTACCATAGCAGGCTTTATCAATTCAGTGTCAGAAAGAAGCATTAATACTAACTATTACATCTTTGTTAAATACAGATATTACAACAAATCATTGTAATACCAAATTCAATACAACAACAAAGACAGAAAGAAAAATAGGGCCTCTGATGCAGGAGAATTGTCTGTATTCTGTCAATCATGATTTAAATAAACGCTGATTGGACATTAACCAGGCAGGAAGTATAGGCGGGTCGACCAGACAGGAAAGAGAGGCGGGGCGATGAGAGCAAGAGAATGCTGAGAAGGAGGAAGCCCATTACTCTGCACTCCTGCCCAGACCACCGAAGAAACAGGATGTGACCTTCCCCACTGAAAAAGGTACTGAGCCATGTGGCTAACATAGATAAGGATAATGGGTTAATATAATTTATAAGAGCTAATACGAAGCCTGAGCTAATGGGCCAATAAGTTTATAACCTAATGTAGAATCTCTGTCTGATTTTTCTTTGGGACCTAATGACTGTGGGACCTGGTGGGAGGACAGAAACCAACCAGGCCCCTCATGTTACAGGCCCCAGTTTTAGCTTGATACAGGAGCTTTCACATAGCCTAATGAATTCCAATAGGTCCTCTTTAACCTCAACAAGCTAATCTACAGTAAAATTCCTTTCATTTTCCATACTTAAGAAGATTTCTTATAAAGTACTTAGGGTATCTAAGACTCTTCTAGGCTACAGTTTACTTTGTTGTGAAATCCTATAAAATACCATGCTAAGGTCAAAAGATTTATTGACTGGAATGTGAATTGAAGATGTTATCATTTATAACTGAAAATGTACATCTGAACTTGTAAAATGGTCTAAATTTTGCATAGATATATTGTTATGGGGACTTTCATAAATACTACCCATGAGAAACATTCAAAATCACAGAATATAACATATGTTATCCATGGTAGAGGCTACACTGGGAGGTATTTGCATTGTGTGTCTGTTATGAGCAAAAGTGACCCTCTCAGTTACTCTTTTAAAACATTACCATGCAAAGATACATGTGGATAAAAATAAACATTAAATCATTTTCCAGGAAATACAAAGTATAAAACAAAGCAAATAAATGTGAAAAATAGGCACTTAATGAGAAATCAAGAAAGCTAGCCTTATCATGAGTTCTACTCATAGAACTAAAGACATGAAAAAATTAGTAGCTCCCATACTAAAGAAAAAATGTGACCAATATTTATGGTTATAGTGACTTTATAATTTCCAAAGCCAGTTATCTCTTTGGAACAGGTGGTGAGTTATTTCCCTTATATTCAGACACTTGAGAAACTTCTCCCACAAGCTTCTGGTCAGAGTTAAAAGGACTGACTGACAGATGCAAAAAATTTAGCAGTTGTCACTCTTACTATTGAGCACAGTGGTAGGCATTCAAAGGAGCAAGGGGCCAGTTCTCAACCGAAAGATTTTACAATTACTGTGAGGTAAATACTTCCTGAAATAAGTTATTTTCAACTATCAGTGTAAAAGCTAAAAGACCCAGCTAGAAAAAAGATCTTCAGTATCTTCAGTTTTATTCCATTAACAAAGACATAGCAATGAACTAAATAAGATAATAAGAATTCAACATGCTCCATCTAGTCATGTATGTACTATATATGTATATATATTGGAGTCACACTAGTATGCACACATGAATGAGCAAGGGAAAATGAAAGAAATTGGCTCTAAGGAAACAGTGTCTTTCAGCACAATAGAACTGATATATGTGTGCATCGCAGAGATGGTGGCAGCACACGCAGTTCCTGCATGCGTTCAATTCAGGAAAGATCCCAGACCTCAGAGGGAAAAGTGGGCATGGAGTCCCACCCCTAAACAAGAAGTTACCTGTAACTGACTCCTGCTGGCAAAAGAAAGCCAGTTTTCTCTAATGGAGTATCACTAAACATCAACCACACTCTAGGGCATGCCCCATGGCGGGGACTAGTTAGCCAACACAACTCCATGGTTTTATTGTGTAGGTGTGAATTTTTTTCATTTATTGTTGATGTTGTTTTGTTTGTGGGTTTTTTTGTATTTGCATTTTTCTGTCTTATTGTTTTATTGTTTGTCTATTTTGATTTTTGTTTTTCTAGGATTTTATTTAACAGAGAGAAAGAACATAAGGCTGGGTAGGTAGGAAGGGAGGGAGGGTCTGAGAGACATTGGAAAAGGAGAAATATGTTCAAATATATTGTATAATTTTTTAATGTAAAAATCAACCATATAAAGGAAGCAGATAGATGAATATATAAACTCCAGGGTTTCTGAAGACATAGGCACAGAATTGATATAAAAACCTTACATCTGAGTGTTTAGTTTCCTATTTCTATCACCTAGAAATTAATATCATCCTGAACGTTCTATATTTAATTTACATAGAACAGTATCAATGAGACATGTAAATAAAATGATTACTTTGTAGGTTGCACTCACAGGAGGTAGCATGTAGATTGCTGGGAGAATGGCTGTTCAGGGAGAAACCTTGGCTCTGATACAAAAAAATACCATATGACTTTATAGAAGTTACTAGTCAAAAATCATTAGGTGTTCATTTATGTCAAAGAATATAACATAGCCTGCTGGATAAATAAACATGTTTTGAGAAGAAAAATTAAAAGTGAAAACATCTCCCTAATACTTGATGCTTCATAAACATCAATACTTCTTTCCCATAAGCTGTCATAGTGGGGAGCGCACAGGAGCAGAGTGACAGAAACAGCAGGTGCCTGCTGAAGAATCAGCACAGCTACCAAGCAGAGGATATAGAGGCTATTGTTATACTCCGCAGTGATTCATTCATGTCTCTGAGCCAATTTCAGTCCATAGAATTGTAACAGTTCTTACATTAAAGTCATTTCAAATTATTTTACTATCAGATTATACTTTATTCCAACCAGCTGCCCTCTATCATGAAATAAATAGCCTCAAGGTCATTTATGCTTTGTCATAAATAAAAGGCAATTATTAAATGACAAACTTAATGATGATAAAGATAGCTACCCATGCAGAGTAGAGCTCTTTGTTAAAACACGTGGTATGTATTAACTCATCTGATTATCCTCACACCACAAATGTCACAGAGACCATATTTATCTTATTTTACAGAAAAGAAAAAGCTTACTGACAACCTATTGTCAAAAGATTCGAAAACTTCAGTTTTCAGAAAAAAATAACAAAGATGGATTTTTCGAGTCCATCCATTAAATATGTGCTATTTTTAAACAAAGACATATTTAGATCATAAAAGTGTTCATGTACCTGCCTCAGAAATGACTCAGGCCCCCAAAATTGTCAAATTATATAATTTATTCTCTAACAAATCTGCCATCTTATAAGACCTCCAAAATCTACCCTTTTTTTTGTTTTCATTTTCCATACATTAACGTTGAAAGAATCTTCAACATAATTTTGCAACGTGCCAACTTTAGTAGGGTACATGTAACTCAGTCAATCAATGTTTCTCAGTTATCTCAGTATTGCGAATTACTTTCCAGGTTAGCTATTAGGTAAAACAAATAAATGATCCTGGGGGTGGTGAGTGCACACCTTTGCAGATTGATCCAACTGTCACCATATGGTGATAAGACTTGGAAACACCAGCAGGAGAGACTTGTGATTTGAGCAGATTGAAAAATATTATTTATGCAATAATCTTCTGAACTTTTATGAATGATTAACCTTTCACTTGTTTTTCTGTATATGTTCAGTCTATGATTTGACATTTTTGAATTAAAATTTTCCTATGTTATTAACCACACACCTATATAGATACAAAAATTTTAAAAATAATGCATCATTGATATTTTTAACATTCAAAAGATTGTATCCAAGCCTGATTCTGAAATTCAAACTAAAACTAACAAGTAAATCAATAATTACTAATTAGCAATTTATATTTTGTAAGTATGAATACATAGTGCTTAGATTTTAAAGTAAATATATATTTTTTAATGTGTTATTTTCCCACATTTTAAGTTAGTTAAAACGAATTAATATTCTTTCAGTGTAAAAATAGTATATTTAAATATGTAGGATGTCTTAATGTGTAATGCACTTATCATGGTAGTTAAATGGTTATAATATAAATATGATAATAAATATAATATTTATGTCATATAAAATTTATTAACAAGTATAATTATAAGATAAATTATTCCAAAGCAACAGGTACTAATTTAAAATTCATAGGATTAAAAGATTTTTAATTGGATATTAAGATGGGTTAACAAATAACTAAAGAACAGAAGTTTATCTTTGGGATGTCATATCCAAAGATAATAGGGGCTGAAGAGACAGCATAGTCAATAAAGTGATGCAAGGCCAGCATAGGGATCAGAGACGATCTCCAGAACCCATATATAAAGCAAGGGGTGCAAGAATGTGTTTGCAATCTAAGCTATAAGGCAGAGACAGAAAGATCCCTGACCCTTACTAGCCAGCCAGCCAGTCTAATAATTGAATAGCTCCAGGCTAGTAAGAGGCCATATCGTAAAAGAAAGGAAGGAAGAAAGGAAGGAAGGAAGGAAGGAAGGAAGGAAGGAAGGAAGGAAGGAAGGAAGGAAAAAGAGAAAAAAGATGGGTGGTAGATGATATCTCAGAAATGATACTTGATGTTATTTTTCTCTTGCCTCTACATGCACATGCATCCTGATGTGTGGTTGAACATGCAAGTGCGCCTACACACACACAAAATCATATATAACAAAGAAAAGATGCTAGATGGGAAGTTATTACATAGAACTAAAGAGAAGATAGCCTGTTAACAGAAAAAAATTACAATAAAAATAACCACGGTAAAACACAATACAAATTGCAAATACAGTTTGCAAAGCAAGAAAGATACTAAGGTGAAGTCAATAGTCAAATGCCTATTCATTCAGAAAGCAGTAGATTGTCTGACCAAAACACTGAGGTAGATATGTTCATAGACCAAAACTGTGTAGACAAATAGAAAACACTAGCAGTGGTCAGTACAGGAATTGTTTGGAGGCAAGACATGTGGAATCAGCAAAACAATCTGGGGAGCGGCTCCCAACTAGATCACAGAAACTTCATCAGTCCCAAGTGTCTGGGCCAGGCCTCCCTTCTCTTCCAATACACAAAACAAAAATTGCCAATAGTATAAGGCAATCTCCAATTCTTTCCTTTTAGTCTACAGCTCAGCCCTTCCATGCAACTTTGTTGTCTTAAGAACTAGAAATCACTAATTCCAGAAAGCCAAAATTATAACACAAGACAAAAAACTGCAGAGTGAGACACTTCTGAACAATGAGATTCACGGACCGCTGGGAGCCCGTCACCAGATGCAAAAGACTGTGATCATTAAAAATCAGAATAAAACTCTCACAGGGATTTGTTCATAAATATGGGAAACTGCAGCAAACTGCCTAGTCACTTTATCTCACAGCATCTCTGTCTCACCAGTGTCATTTTGTTATTGTTGTCCATGCCATATGTTATTCCTAATTAGACAATCAATCTGAGTTTGATTTGAAACAAAAGGCTGAGATGGAAAACAAAATAAATGCTGATGTAAAGCATAACCTTTCTCTATTTGGGTACAAGTCATCCTTAGTAATCGAAAAGCAGGCTTTGCTGCCAGATTTGAATGTCACAGAGGCATTTAAGTACATATGATAAATGATCAAAATCTCTAACAACACAAAATGAATTTATTAAAAATATTCTCTTCTCCAATAAAACTGCCAATATTTCAAAAGATTTTGAAGACGCTGAAACCTTCCTTACAAGTTAAGCATGGCACACTCCAAAGGATAAACTACTTAATTGCTAAGTAGGAACGATCCCTAGGTTCATCAGCTTTCAATCACGACTAAATTTGCCAAACAATCAGCTGAAAGAAGGAAAGATATACTTTGGCTCATTCATTCTGAGCTTTCAGTTCAAGGTCAGGTTGCTCCCTTGTGTCTGGGAAGTGGTGAGGAAAAGATCATATTAGGGCCCTTGTGGGCAAAGCAAAACTGTTTGCTCCAAAGAGACTCGCGTGTGTACATGTGCCTCTCATGACAACCTCAGGAGCATCAATTTGGCTAGACTTGCTGGACAGCAGGAGGTAAGACCAAAGCATCCTAATGCCTCTGCCTCCCGACTGCTGAGAATACAGGTCCACATAATTGTGCCCAGATTTTTTGTGGGTACCCGGGATTTAACTCAGGTCTTTGTTATTACATAGCAGACATTTTCCCTACGGAGTCAAATTTCTTCCCAGTACAAAAATATTTCTTATTCAAATAAGTAAAAAAATCAAAATTTATTTATCTGGTTTCAGCTTACAAAGAGATAACTTACTATATCTTTCATTCATGTTTTCCATCATTACCAGTATCCCATTTTTGTGTCCCATCCGATGATTCTGCCCTCTTCCTTACCCATACCCCTGTTCACAAGAACCTTTTCATTTCCTCTCACCACACTTGCACACCCTTTCTCCTGACTTCTGAGAAAGGAAGGGCAATCTTAGAGGGAAAAATATGGATTTCTAGTGATTCTGACAAGAGAGGAATAGAGCATGCTAGAGGCAAACTCACATTTGCATTCTAGTGTTAGAAAAAAGCTATTAAAATGCAAAAAGTGGATTTTAAATGAATTTGAAATAGCAGCTATTGAAATGCCTGTGGTGTAGATCAAGACCAAAATTGTTAATATAGCTGTGCCCTTTGCCTTCTCATTCACAGTCACCCCAAATCGCTGCCTCTTTATTTATGAGAGGAGTTTTATCTCTGTTGAACTTGGATAAGTTGCAGAGTGATGTTCCACACATAAATTAAGCTCCTGCTCAACTTCCTGCTTCATAAAAATTTTAGTGCACTTTGGAAGTCAATAAATTTATTAATAATATTTTGCCCTAAGTCATTATTGTTGGAACTTTAATTTCTACTTTTTAAGAATATTTATCCTAGAGTTATCTTTTGTTTCCACACCATAATATTTCAACCCAGAAGAGTGAGAATCTTCTAAGATATAGGAATATTAAAACTGTGGCTCCCCAGAAAAATATCTGCTGCTGAAAGGAACCCATTCCAATCCTACCTCATTAGGTTACCTATCTCCAGAGAAACAATTTTTTACTCTCAGAGAACATTTATGGCAATTGGCCTTATCTCACTAAAGAGGAAGAAGCATGAATTTTTGTGTCCTGTGATGAGCAACTGTGTATAGGTAAGTTTCATGGGTTTTCAAGTCCTAAGTATGAAAGACTGAATCAAAATGTCTACAAAAATGATAAAAGATTTAGACAATTATTTCTACAGAGAGGGTCTAACACCAGAACAAGCAGCCAAGTCAAACTCACTTTTGCAGAGGCTAAAAACAATGGCATTAGCTTTACTGGGCTGGCTGAATCCCCAGATTAAAAAACAAAACAAAGCAAATAGATGCTGGCAAGGAAACATTCATGGAGAAACTTAAGGTCAGGGCAGTTTCAGGGACTATTAGAAAGCACACCTCACTTCCATTCCACTTTGAATTAAGAGTGGCATACTGTGGACACTTTCACAATCAGTACTTGTAGACTTTGTCAATTCTAATTGCTTTCCTATCAACAAAATATAAGTCCTTATTTTGAAAAAGGATTATATGTTTATCAGGGGTAATGTACCATTCGGGATTATAAATTACAAATATTTGCTGGCATTCTGAAAGAAAAAAGAAAACGTTAGCTGTCAAAGAGAGAAAAGAAGTCTACAAGCAGGTCACACTATTGATAGAAGAAAAGAAATAAGGTCTTGTGTTACATATGCAGGTTCTGAAGGATAAAGATAGTGTCCATTGTCCTCATTCTGTGAGGATGCAGAGACTTGGCAAGCAAATATCTGCCCTAAGTAGAAAACCAAAAAATATACAGACACATAAAGAGACCTACGTGGGTTAATTTCACAGTGTTATTTGAAGAGTAAGAGAGAAAGAGAGATGGAGGAAGAAAATCAGAAAGAAGTAGATAAATGCATACAAAACAACTTAGTCATATATACTCAGGCTTGAGAATGAAAAACCTGCAAGTTTGATTTTCCTGAATAGCACCCAGTAAAGCCTAAAGTAAAGACATAATGTGAAAAGCTGAACTAATAGTTACACCCAATTCTAAGACTCGGAACCTAGTGTAGTACCTAGGGTACCTGTGAGTCATCAGTGTTTCCTAGAAAATAATAACTTCAGAGGTCACTGTACAGGTGGATCCTACAAGTAGGCTGGTACACTGATGACATTTCCAACTGATCTCGGAAGGACCCATAACAGATTGATAGTAGGGTCTCCTTAAACTAGAGATGGGACAAAAGCAGTGTAGTGGGAATCTGGGAAATAAAAGCAGGTTCTGCTGTGGGACAATGGTCTTTTATCCTGTCATTTGTACTAATTTAATAAAATGCTGATTGGCCAGTAGCCAGGCAGGAAGTAGAGGTGGAGAACAGGAGAATTCTGGGAAGAGGAAAGCTCAGTCTGCAGTTATCAACCAGAAAGAGAGGAAGCAAGTTGAGAATGCCTCTCTGATGAAAAGTACCAAGCCTTGTGGCTAACACAGAGAAGAATAATGGGTTAAGATGTAGGATATAAAAATTAGTTAATAAGAAGCCTGAGCTACTAGGCCAACCAGTTTGTAATTAATGTCGAGCTCTGTGTGTTTATTTGGGACTGAACTGATATGGTACTAGGTGGGACAGAAATCACAATCAACAAGTTTCTTCTTAATGCTCAGCGAAACACACTCCATCCAGGAAAGGAGCCTGATAAACTTTAATAAAAGAAGACACTAGTCATCATGAGACACCGAGGTCAGCACAAAAAGTTCTGAAACCACTAGTTCAAAAACAGAGTTTCAAACAGAGTCTGTGGGAAACACAGAAAGCCAGAGGATCAGCAGGAAAGTGAAGCCCTACTATAGCAACAGCACTACAAAAGGAGTATTTAATGTCATTGCATGGAAATCGGAGTGAGGAATAAGATTCCCCGGTACCTTTTGGTAATATTCAAGTTAAAGGTTATATTTCACCTGCTAAAACGATGCCCATGTCTCTGATTACTCTCTTTTGCTAGCTCCTTCTTGATGAAGTGCTCAGATGCTGAAGAGGTAAGCTGCATGAGTAGAAGAACTAGTCAACTAGGTTCAAAAGTGTTCTGTTGACTACCTACTAGTCTTCAACTAGTTATTTCACCCCCTAGTATTTCTGTTTTGGTTTGATATATATATATATAATGAAGCTAATAAAAGCAACCTCTGTATGTTCTTGGGAGAATTAAGAGTGGCTATAGTTCAAAACACAGGTCAGCACATTACCAAGTAATAACTTTACAAGACAGTTACCACTATCATTATTGTTGAAGAGAGACTCAAGAAGGTGTTCTATATTGGAATTTCAGTTACTCAACACCTGAAGCATAAAGATTCTACTCTCCAGGACAGCAGGGGCCACAAAACAAGTGCCTGCCTAGTTTCGTCAACATAAAGAAACCTTATCTCAAAAATGAGGGAGGCAGTTAAAATGAGAGGTACACAAAACAAAATATTTATCAGTTTCTCAAAATCTAAGTACATTATGATTTATATTGAAAGAGCTATTTATTCTGTTTTAAAAGAGAAATATTGTATTTAGGTCATTGCTATAAACAGAAACTTTCCTTTGCATATGTAACTTTATACAAATATGTATCTTAACATTTTAATATGAGCTATGCTCTTGATGGAAATTATATTCCTTCTAAAAGAAAGGAAGGAAGGAAGAAAGAAAGGAAGGAAACCTCCTACTTCTGTAACTCTTCCTGCACCATCTATACATCTAACCATAGTGATATCTCCATATATTCCACAAAACACAGACACATTTTAAATAATGAAAGACTCTGAAGTCTGGAAAAGCCCATAAGAACCTCCGCCCCAATTCCAATAACAAATTCATCAGTTGAAAAGAAAGCACTTACTATTTAAGTAATAATATTGTTATGTAATTTTTTCTAAAATCTGATAGATTTGTGTAAGGGAGGAAATCAACATGTCATATAATCTTTATAAGCTTTTGCAGAATTAATTTAAAATGGTGTGATGGAGACGTAGACACATTTTACCTCTTGTAAAACATATTAGAATATTATCAGTATGCACTACTCTATTGCAGCTGGAAAGTGTTCTGGAAAGAAATCACTGTGACCAATGGAAATGTTATTTGCTATTAACTAGCCGAAACACCAGCAGGTCTAAAGTACCTGCATCTCATTTTGGATTTAATTATTGCAATAACATCTCATTTACTTCAAGGTATTACAATTATCTCCTGTTTTAAATTGAAGGGTATTTTAGAATGAATGCAGTTAATGAAGCAAAAGGTTCAAAATGTCCGGAGTATTGAGCTTTAAAGTAGAGCAACCTACATTTTAAACAAATGTGTTTGTGCATGCAAAATGCATTTCCTTTCATCAGAACCTGTCTATGTGCCAATGAACATAGCACAGTGATTTTTTTTGCTGATTTCAATGTTATTAAGTATGTTTTTATTTTAATGGCCTCAAGTACAGATTTAAAATAGGCATTGACATTAATCAAGCTCCTTTAAAAAACACACATACTTTCAGAATTTCATAAGATATCATCATGTGTTAGTGAGAATTATTCCTTAAAATTTTTCTAAGATTAATCAATTTTAAAATTAAATCAAGTTTCAAATCTGATATGTACCAAGGGTAGCACCTGGGCCTGTTCTTGCTTTATATCTTTGAAATAGTTCCAAATAGTTCTTATATGTTGAGCACAGGTTTTGGGAGTGGGGATGTTTTAAATGCTGTGACTCTAACTAGGTGTACTTTGACTCCTTTTTCTGTCACTCTAACACTGTGCCATACTCCAGACCTCTGTACATTTTACAGTTTTTAACTGTCCACAAGTTGAACCTTGAAGAATTGTCCCAAGTGATACCATTTCCCCAGAGCACAGATAATAGAAATGCACACATACCAAGACTGTGTACAGATGTTATGAAGCCTAGGGACCATAATAATTCAGAAACCTGTGGAAATATAATTTCTGATAAAAAAAAGAAAAAAAGCAATCTAGTATATGTTGTCTTCCTCATTGTAATGATGTAGTTGTTACAAAATAAGTTTTATTTTTAATGGAGAAAGGAGCCTCATAGTCAGAATTGTCTACAAAGGGCTTATTTATTCCTGAGCAAGCACACAAAGACCTTCTTACATGACCACTTCATAGATCCTAAGTGCAGAAGTTGCCATAGTGCCTCTAGAGCAACAAGAGCATTTCTGGGTTTTTTAAACTGTTTTGGCCCTCCCTGCTCAACACACAAGGCTGCTTGGGTTTCGGTTTGCTCTTCTGTAGAACCTCTTCATTCATTGGCATGGGTTATTTGCGTGTGATACTCTTTGATAATCTCACCTAAATGACTTACTCTACCCTTCTTCTGCATACCAACCCTTTTCCTTAGGACACTGCACACTGAACATGTTCAATGAAAACAATTAGTAAAAGAATGGAAATAAAGTCATTTCTTTTCATGGAGCATCACTTTCATACTAATGCATTGTATGTATTTTAAATCTCTTATAAATACACATACACATGAGTCCTGAGCCCAGGGCAGTCCAGAGAGCTAATAATCTCTCTAAACAGTCCTGACACTACCACAGATCGAAAACGGTGTACTATAATGTTGGGAAAAGAGGTCCTTGCACTTACAGATAATAAGCACGAGGGAAATCATGGATGCTGATCACTTAGGGTTCACTCATCAAAGGAAGAGATGTAGAACCTGTATTCTGCTGAAAAAGCTGGGAATGGAGATGGCTAACAACCTAGGTGATATCTATGCTATCCATATGACCAAAACCATACCAAATCCTTCCCTAGACCCATAAAGCAATACATGTAGCCTATCTGTACAACCCATCTTCATGGAATAAGTGATATATCCTTTGAAAAGACTTTGATGCAATCATGCCTTATTATGCACATGGGATTGTGTCACATAAAGAGACTACTGTACTTAAATGTGCATAAAATAAAGTGCCCAGTGACAGACTTTAGAAGTTTGAACCAATACGAGCTACTGAGTTGTACTGAATCAGATTTCCTTCTTGCCTCACATGAATCATTAGTCTACCAGTCTTGATGTTTGCAGAGTCCCCCACACCAAGTAATTATTACTAACTTGGCTATAATTCATTGATTAATTTGATTTAATTCATTTAATTTAATCAAGAATTTAGAAGTTTAACTATTTGATGGCCCTCAGATATATAAGAAATTATATACTGATACTACTTAATTTTATTACATGATATAACAGAGCATGTTCATTGAAAATAATTTGTACAAAAGTGAAAATTAATTCATTTGTTTTTCACTGAGCATCACTTTCATACTAATGCACTGTGTGTATTTGAAATCCCTTTGGAATTCACATAAATCATTTGTATATTATTGTGTAGAAAATATTTACTTAAATGATTCTTAAAACATTATAAAGACAGATAAGATACTAGGAAGGAGCATATCTCCAGAGCCTGTCAAGAGCTACATGAGTTCATGAGACACCTACATAAGTTCACTGCATTTTAAAATTACTGACAAGTTGCTATGAACTAGAACGACCCTTAAGGAATGGCTTCAGAATATAAGTCAAATGTCCTAATTTATCAGTGTTTACTTTGTGTATGGAGAGGAAAAAATCTGCAATGATAAGTATCAGGCAAATCCCAGTCCTTGAACAATTTTAGTTGAAATTCTACAGAACAAATACATGTAAACATTGCAGTATTTCTAAAAAAAAAAAATCTTTGATTATAGTCAGTGTGTATTAATACTACCAAAGAAACATTATACAAATATATAAAGAAACATTATACAAATAGATACCATTATATCTACTTGTTTGTGACAAGATTAATTACTGACAATATTTTTATGTATTTCAAAGGTTACTTTTATACTTAAAGTTAAAAAAATTATACCTCTCATGATAGTGTTTTATTTTTAAATGGGATTTTAAGCATTCTCTTTTAAAAGGAGGCTGTTGCCCTAAAGTTGTGTTTTCTGATGACATGAATATTTAGCACTAATTTATCAAATCAAAGCAAGATTATACATACTGCTGGGATCCAACTGAACTCAACATTTTGGAGTTTTTGTTTATTTGCTTGCATGACCAACCTGCATGTGCTGTTTCTCATTCAGTGCTGCCTTTTGAACAGACATGTTTGGTTCTTATGAATTCAATAAGAGGGTAGAATGTCAATTTATTCCAACAGGAGACAGTGAACTGTGACCTCAAGGGACTTAGAATATAAAAGTTATTTATAGAAATATATTCTAAAAACAATGGAAAGCTTTAAAGTAGGTGGATTCACATTTGGTGCTGTTAAAAATAGCTGCCTCCTGGAGCACGCTGTTCTCAACTTTTAATGAACCCTTGAAAGCTCACTTGAGAATGATAATCAGGTTGGCATTATTCTCTGAGTGCCCCAAATCTAAAAACAGAACCAAACTTTTGAAGCAATGGGGACATAACCAGTGGTGGACAACCTTCTGTGCTTTAATAATGCCATGCTCACCTCTGTAGTCCAGGACTTTCTTACATTTAATAATAAAGTCAGGTGACCTTCCAAATAAATGTACACATCAGTATGTTCATGACAAAATGGTATTCAGTGGTAAAATACAAAGAACTAAAGAGTTATCAATAGTCACTGGGGACTTTTATAAATCCAAGACACCCCATTTATATGCTTTGTTCTTTAGCATATTAAAAGTAATATATCTTTCTTGCTTGATAGTGCTGCAATTCTAGCACTTAGGAGACTTATGAGGAAAGATAGAAAATCTGAGGTTAGCCTGTGCTAAATAACAAATTCAAGGACAACCTGGATTACCTGAAAGGTCCTATCTAAAATGTAAAGAAAATCAAAATATAAAATAAACAGTACAGTAAATCAATGATGATTATCAACATAATAGTCTTCATTAATTATGTTACTCTAGTTAACAGTCATTCTATAAAAATGTTAATTAAAACAAACTTTGGAACCATAAAGTTCCCTTACAGAGCCATCAATTTAGGAAACTAGTAATCAATAATCAATTTCTGTAGAGTGTTAATTTTTAAAACTTCAAGTACCAATCTGACCTTTATAGAATAAAGTCATATACCAAAACGTTAAAGTTGTGTTTCTTCAGTTTCCATGAAGGCACTACATGTGAACCGGCTAAAACTGTACTTGTTTGCTTTTAATTAATTTTTATTACATAATATAAATTTAAGATTACCAAACATATATTTTATACCTTAAAATCATTGCTTTGGTTAATAAAAATTAATTTGTGGTCTCCAAAAAGTATATTCTCCCCTCTATGTTATTATGGCCATCTTCTAACCCAGAGTTAAGTTAGAAGAGTCTTATAGAAAATTGGTATACCCATCCACTTCATCTGCTATGAATATTTTACTTTGCACTTATTAATATCTATCCATTCTTAACCATTCAAACCAATTATCAGTCATCTTTTAATGCCTTTTTTGTGTAAATCCATATTGCTGAATTTCTAGTACTCTAAATATTCTCAATTAAAAGTATTCGCAATGCATTATAGATCTAGATTTACTACTCTGTAATTATGAAGAGTAACATGAAAGGTGCATAACTTATAACCATACATAAAGTGTATTTAGGAAATTAAAGCAAGCATCGACATTTATGTTATAGACAAGTATATCAGCAAATGGTCAACCAAAAAATATCAAACTACTCTGAATGATCACTGGATAGATACATATATGATAGATAGATAGATAGATAGATAGATAGATAGATAGATAGATAGATAGCTATCATATATGATAAATAGATGATAGATAAACAGACAGACAGATAGATAAATTATAGGAAGGTAGGTAGATAGAAAGAGATTGATAGTCCTTCTCCCTTCTCCTTCCCCCACTCCCCTTCCCCTGCTCCCCTACATGCCACCTTTATCCCCGCCCCCTGGAGAAGGACTGGGGAGAGCTTGGGGGAGTGGGAGGGTGAAGATGGAGGAAAGGTGGACACTGGAGAAGGGAATAAGATATCTACATTAAGGGAGTCATTTTAGGGTTGGCAAGATACTTGGCACTGGAGGGGATCCCAGGTGTCCACGGGCATGTCCCCAGCTAGGTATTCGGGCAGCAGAGGAGAGGGTGCCGGAACTAGCCTTGTCCCATAGTCACATTGATGATTATCTTGATCACCATTATAGAAATTTCATCCGATGGATGGAGATAGAGACAGAGACCCACATTCACATCAGAGCAATGGATTGAGTCCCCAAGGTGCAGTTGAAGAGCAGAAGGTGGGAGAAGATGAGTAAGGAAGTTAGGACCGTGAGGGGCTGGACCACCTACTGAGACAGTGTGCCTGAACTAATGGGAGCGCACCAATCCAGCTGGACTGGGACTGAATGAGTATATGATCAAACCAGACTCTCTGAATGTGGCGGCGAAAGGGGGCGGATGGAGAAGCCATCAACAATGACACCAGGACCTATCTCTTCTGCATGTATTATCTTTTTGGGAACCGAGTTTTTTTGGATGCACACCTTCCTAGGCCGGGAGGGAGGTGGGGTGGGCCTTGGACTTCCAACAGAGCAGGGCATCATGCCCTCTTTCAAGGAAGAAGGGGGATGGAGGAGGGGTTGGGGGTGGTGGGAGGGGACCAGGAGAAGGGGAAGAAATGTAAAAATTTTATTTTTTAATTTTGTTTTTGAATGGAAAAAATAAAACAAAACAAAAAAGAAAGAGATTGATAGATAATAATTAGATAGATGATAGACAGAGAGATGACAGATAGACAGATGATTGGCAGATACATAGATAGATAGATGATAGATAGATAGATAAACAGACCTATAGATAATAGATGATAGGTAGACAGATAGATGATAGGGAGATAGATAGATAGATGATAGATAGATAGATAGATAGATAGATAGATAGATAGATAGATAGATACAAGAGATGGTAGATAGATAGAAAGACAGACAGACACCGGATACAAGTATTACCATGAGATGATTACTGATTCTTTTCTGTTGGTTCTTAGTTTATTACTCATTTTTTTCATATTTCCAAACACTCTTCATTGATGATTCTGGAATTTTAGATATGTCTGTTTTTTGGAAGGCCTTTTTACGCCACTCACTCTGTCATGTAAGCCTCTGATCCTTTTTGACCATCCTTCTTGCTCCACTTTCCAAGGCAGAAGGACCAACTCCTTCAGGATGTCTTGCTAACACACAAGTTGATGAGATCAGAAAATCATAAATAGTTTTATAATGTGAGTCAATGCTGCCAAACTATTTAACTTTAAATTATGCAGGCTCAGAAACAAGTTATGAGTCCTGCCAAACCAGATTGTAGTTGTGCCTGTACAACCTCCTTTGTTTCTCCTAGTCTAAGTCAACTAACAAAATAAAAATCAACAAACGTAAAATAAAGCCTCCCGTGTTTAGGAACACCATTTCTATCTTTAAAGAGCGATTAGATGACAGACAAGTACAACAAACGACGTTTTCTGGTGCCATGTGGCTGAAGAATTTGGCTTGGGGAAACTCTGATTTCAGAATTTGAGGCAGAGAAGTGAGAAGAACCAATTAAAACAGCTTTCAAAGCACCAGAGAAAAATGTACCAGCTTTGGTCCTATTGTTCTGCAAGTTGTCAATCAAAACAAGTTATGAACCAAGATATGATAAAACATTAAAAAAAACCTAAGAATTCTTTTGTTAAGATGTTCTGCAGAGAAACTGCAACGGTAATCCCAACTAGTTAGAAAATAGACAAACAGGAAGGGTTGTTGTTTTTCCTGTGGCTGATTAAATTCTACTGTGTTGTGGAAGCTCTTTCATCTTCTGTGTCCACTTTGATCAATGAGAAAAAACAGCATGAAGCCTTGCATTGAGTAGAACTATGGCTATCCATTTGGAACAGGTAGGGAGAATGCTAGACTATTGACTGATGTCTGATATTGGAAAGGGTGGAAGGAACTAGCAGAGAGTCATATTTGCTTGTGAGCCCTGGCACAGACTCTATCTGAACCATTTTTAGTTACTGGCTGTGAAACACTAAGGCAATACAATTGATTCCTTGGTTCTCATATGGTGTGCCTTTCAACACTGTAGAGCAGTCAAGGTAAACAACAGGATTCTAGAGGTAATGTCCTAGAATTAGTTATTCAAATCATTTTGAACTGTTCTTAAAAATTAGAATTATATTTATTCTCATCCACACAATACCTAAGTGGTGTGGGAAGTCTTTCCGTATATGTGTTGCTTTTACTGGTTAATAAAGACACTGCTTTCATCCAATGGCTTAACAGAATATAGCCAGGCTAGAAGAGATATATACAGAGAGTAAAAAGAGTAAGGAGAAGCCATGGAGCCCCACCAGAGACAGACATCGGATGGAAATTTGCCGGTAAGCTACAGCCACATGGCAATTCACATATTAATAGATATGAGTAATATGTAAGAGCTAGCCAATAAGAAGCTAGAGCTAATAGGCCAAGCACTGATTTAATTAATATAGCTTCTATGTGGTTATTTCAGGGCTGACCAACCAGGAACAAACAAGTGGTGTCTTACTACACCAAATGTATTCTCTGAAATATTTAAGATTTCACATATCTTACAGAATCCTTAGAATAAATTTTACAAATTTTGTACATTAGCTACAAAGGAGGTTATCAAAGCTTCCTTAAAAGATCAATAGCTTATTTATAAAGTGATTTGTATGTAGTTTCCTTATACTGAAAGTACATGACAGTAAACAGAAGGAAGGAGACAATGCGTATTACTACTCTTTAAAACTATTTCACTACAGGAGTTTGAGTTGAAAATAACACCAGGCCTTTTATATTTCCAAATCCCATCTTAATGACTATCAAACACTGAATTGATTACTTATTACAACACTGAAAAAAAATTTCCTTTTCACATCTGATTGATTATAACATAGATAGATAGATAGATAGATAGATAGATAGATAGATAGATAGATAGATAGATAGATGGATGGATAGATAGATAGATAAGAGATAGGCAGATAGACAGGTAAGCAGATAGATGAAATAAAATAGTAAATAACATTTGCATTTAAGTAATACAAATTAGGTAATTGGTAGTTTTATAATGGAATAAATATATGAAAACTTCCTGAGACACAGGCACTTAAGTCGTGAAACTCCTGCCGGTCTCCATGTTCAGAAGCATACTTTCTTCCTCTACCCAGAACCTCTATTCACTTCTTGATACTGTATGGATATCTAACTCTGTACAAAGCTGGAGAACACTGTTCTCTTTGTATTTAGTTTACCTCTCTGTCTCCTCTAGTTCCTGTTTTGTTTGTGTATGCGTACCTAAGTTTGTTGTCTAAGTTCCATAAAAATGGTTCATAGACATCCTCCGTCCTCCATGGTAAAGAAATAATTGGAATCACAGAGTGAAGATGAGAATGTCTTTGAGAATAGAAGGCAGCCCACATTTATCAGTGCTGAAGACCACCCTTTATTGGAATCACTGTCCCCACAGCTCTCTGGTGAGGAGGGCTCTATTATCTCCTATTTGTCCAGGGCACCACCGTATCCTAGCAGAGTGTTTAAAGCTGAGTATAGGGCAGGAGTGCCAGAGAGTGGCTGATCACAACAGACATCCTCTGCCCTATTGGCCTTCGCAGCTGTTTTCACTAAAGTCCTGTCATCTTCACTTGCTTTGCCCTCTTCATATTTCTCATAGTTCTGGGGTTTCAATCCTGCCTGTAGTTATGTTAATACCATCAAATCTGATTTGAGCACTCGAGTAAGAAAGTCCCTTTTATTCCAAAGGAATAGTTAAGATATTAAAGGACGGTGTTGTCTAGGCAGAAATGAATGTAGTCAATTGAGCACCATGTGCTACTCAAAACAATATTTCTAGTTTCTACAAAGACATTCCCAAATATTAAAATTCTTGTCACCTAAGCTACAGACTCCTCTTTATATAAGTACTCAAAATAAATCACTACGTCACAAGAATTCATCTAATTTTATAGAAGTTCTTTGAAATATTGATATCTGAAAAATTCTAGGAACAAACAATTTGGATTTTTTTCTTCAGATTTTCCTCATTTACAAAGCTGTCTTTTTCTCTGTCTCAATAACAGTAATTTCCACAAATAGATACGCAAGTCTGGTCAGACTCACTGGTCTGGCATATCTGCAAATTGTAAAGCGCTTACTTGCACGATAAGTTTCCCGAATTGCAGTTATGAAGGATGCATATGTCCATTAATTCTGTAGAATTAGACTTTGAAGAGTTCATATTCAAAATATAAGGAACATTAAGAAAATTCTTCTCTTTTAAATAACTGTTTGCTTTTGAAACAATGTCTTAATGATCTTTTAATTTTTCTCTGGGGAACAATTAGAAAGAGCTTGAGGTTTCTATGTGGACATAAAATGAGCTGTAGATTTAAGTCAAAATCATCTAAGAAACATTGTTCAAATAATACCTGCGATTATATGCACCTGTTAGAAAACTTAAGTGGTTAGGTTTGACATAGTACCTTTGGTGCCTTTATAACTATTGTAAAGGCTGTGGCTATATAACAAGAACCACATCACTGTTTACTTAGATGGCCTTCCTCAGGGAATAATTTGAAATTATGATTTCTTCTGCTTGCTTTTCTAGAATCACCTTTTCAAGTGTATTTTTGCCTCATTATCAATAACCATGATCTTTTTATTTATTAAATTTGTTTTTACTGCCTCTCTGAAAGAGATAAACACATTTGTGTCAATCACATGGTAGACATCTAGTGATAGAAGCTGAATATACTACAAAGTTTGAAATAAGTAAATTACCCAAATAAATAAAAGAAAAGAAATAAAATGGAGCAATAGGAAATCCTATTCATGAATAAACTGCTTCTGTTTATGTGAAAAACTCAATCCAATTCTTTGCTGAGAGATTTAAATTTTGTTAAAAAGACTTTGTGGCTTTTCCTCTTTGGTTTCTTTTTAAAAACTTTCATATTCCTACATGATTATTGTGCTTTTTACAGTGTCTCTAAACTTTTTTGCTCTGTATTGGGGGTTTCGTTTGCTGTTTTATTTTTAGTTGTTTGGATTCTGTTGCCTGTTTCCTTGTTTGTTTGTTTTAGTTTTCCTTCCCCAATCTCCACATCACGACAAATGAGTGACAGTACTATTCAGTTTTCAAGACTGAGGCTACTTTCTAGACAGTGAACACCATCTCCCAAGGCCATGTTAAATGATCATTTCAGGACACTGACAGAAATTATAAGGTAAACAGTATAGGGCAATACTTCATGGAAGTCATAACGGTCTTAACACACACACATGCAGAGAGAGAGAGAGAGAGAGAGAGAGAGAGAGAGAGAGAGCAAAGAAGATACACTGCTCAGAAGAAAAAGCCATCCATCTGCCACTCAGACAAAGAAAATCAAGGATATGTGTAACTAAGACCACAAGCAAGCTATCCATAACATATTCTTTCTTTTCAAATGGCTTATTTAAGAGGTCCATCTGAAATATAAAATGAACAAACAGGTTCACACAAACTAAAGCAGTCATTTATGAAATTCCTCTTCAAGATGTTGCAGAAACAACGTATCACCAAAAATAGTATAAAATTTCACAAAGAAAAATATGGGATGTCACATCTTAGCATATAATCAGGACAGAACATTTTCATTTCAGGTTTGATCCATCCACACAGTTCCTCACAGTAGCCTTTGAGGATTCTCTGTGGTCCCCTGGAGTCTCTCTGTTGTCTGTTCTGACTCAACAGCACAGGTGATAATTCTCTGAAGAGCAGAAAGCCCTATTCTGTAAAAGATTTGCACAATAGGATCAATTTGCAGGAGAATGAAAAGTCCTATAATTACCAATGAAATCTGGAGTTCCCAGATGTTTCCTAATGCAAGCGCTCACACAAAAAGCAAACTATAACTTTCCAGCTTTGTTTAAAGTTGACCTCCTACAATATAAAAGGAAGAGACAATTTTCTTGACTAAAGGACTGCACTCCTCAGTCCTTTAGTGTAAAACTCAGTATAAAATTTAACGTGAAGCTTCACAGTTTCCTTTCTGAATGCCAATTCTAACTGTATAGATGTTCATTGGGTCTGGTTAACTTTGGTGTGCTATGTTTTCATTTATTTGCAAGTTTGTTTTTTTACAATAAGGTTTATAAAATTTCAAAGAAGTACTTCACACAAAAGATAATAAAATGCTTTATTCCCCAATTACTTGAAGCCATAAAGGGACAAAAACAGAAATCCAAGGCATAGTTTCATTATTTAGGTAGATGAAACTTACAGAAACTGAAGCTTTCTCCAATGACATGAACTTCTAATATGATGAACAAGAGGATGGTTGGAAAGGGACAAAATGATGAGATGTGGAATGGGAGCAGATGCAGGGACTTCAGAAAGTTCACACTACCTTTTCAGCCTATTGTGGACTAAAACCAACAACAACAACAAAAAAATTCCAAGGTTGCATAGGAAAAGAGCACCAGACCTTATGGGTTGAACTGGGGCAACACAGCATGCATCTGAAGCAACCAATACAAAAAATAAGTCAGGGCCATATGGGATGGTGAATATTTCAACAGACATCTGTGTATGTGCAGGCAGAGGACCTCAAAACAGGATGGATTAGTCTCCTTCACACATTTCCTCAAACAACTTCCCTGCCAAATGTCTTGATGCCATGAAGTCCCTGGAAATAGGCTAAATCTTAGCAGAGAGGGGAAGCATATAAGAAACTCACATTACTTGGTTTCTGTTACACTGAGAAATGCTAATTCTAAATGGTTCTTTGTCTAATTGTCCACATTGGTAAAGGGAGTGATGTTCATGATCTTTATGGTCTCTTGTAAAGAGGGTTCAAGACATCAGTTCACCAGAGCCCTGGCATCCAGCCCTTTGAAAAGAAAAACTGCCCATTTTGTCAGCAATCCCCAATTCCCAAATGACACTTTTGAGTGCTTTCCAAATTTGGGGGTTGATGCCATGTGTTCCTGGTGATTAATGTGCATCTAATTTGTCAATTAGTATAGAACATCCAGTCCCCGATATGATAAGTTCGGATGACAATTTTGTTTTGGCAACTCATGGATATAAATATGTGTGAAAAACAAGACTGATATACATAACAGAGAAGGTGTCAAAAATAAAATATATCTTGCATACTTAAGTTTAAGTAACTAAAATCCTTTATAAGCCATTAGTGATATGAAAAAAGAAAGTATTGTACCATGTTCCAGTACACTGATTTATCTTAGAAAATTGCAAAGTTATAGTTATGGTTTTCCAAAACATGGAGGAACACCACATCCAGAGTAAGGCAAGGTCAGCTGCACTCATTTAAAAGCATACTTTAGTAGATGGCTTTATAAACTCTTTATTCACAGCCAGCTTAACAATTAATATTTGTAAGTCTAAAACCCACAGTGGAGATCACATGGAGGTGCAGATGAAAATAGCTTACACTGAACCTACTAAAGGAATACTCTTTTAAAATTTGACTTCGATCACTTCCCCCATCACTTCCGCTATCACTTCAATCACTTATCATTGCTTTGGAACTGATTAATATAAATATTTAGCTTCTGGGTTTAGGTTGTTTCTATAAAGCTGAATACAGTGGTAAAAAGTCCCAGTGATGGCGTTATATGTTCATTTTGCGAGAAAGTATGTGGTTTTATGTGCCTTTGTGACCAGATTATTTCACTGTTGCCATTTCTCAGAGATGCAACTCTCTCTACACTAATAGCTAGTGCTTTCATTTCTCTTTACAACCCCTATGCTGCAGGAAAAAAATCATTTCCCCAAACTCCCTAAATAGAAATGAGAGACAAAATGTAAACTTTTTAAAAACAGTGATATTGAGTTTCAAAATTCAATCAATTTCAAAATTACAGCAACAGAACACAACAGAGACAATGAGCCTTTGGTAAACAATGTTGGTCTCAGACTCCCACTATGAAGCATCCATAGGCTTCTTGGCTGCTTTTATTTCAGTAAGGAGCACTTCTGCCAATCATGTCTTTCCTGGGCATAGGGGTGCCTATACTATACCGTTAGGAAAGCCCTGTGATATCTCAAACCAAGGTATGAGATATCATAACATATGGAATATTTAAATTTCGTTCCTCACGCTGAAATATAAAAGAAAAAATTAAAATGGCAAGAGTTCAAGATGAAAACTGAAACATACTTTGCGGTGAACCGTTCCTGTTTGCTCAGCACCATAGCCTGCTGTACTGCTGTCCTTTATTTTAGATCCCAGGTGTAATTCCAATGTGGAAAAAAGGGAGATGGTTGTTGTTCAAACACAAAATTAACTAGGAATAATCAGAGTATTATTCCATATGTAAACCTCATTTTAAATTGCATCAAAGTTAATGGGATACAAAACAGAATGAGAGATATGACAGTGTTATTTCAATATTTAAAAATTATCCTTCCATAGACTTTCTAGTGACCATATTTGACATCAATTTTGGTTACAAATATTAAGTTCATAATTATAACATAGTATAATAGTGCACACAATCTAAGACAGTATTTATATATAAACCTTAGTTTGTATCTACACAATAACATACACTGGATGCATATGGCAGCTCTGGTCAATAATTTATACATTAGCACTATTTTGTGAATCAACATTTAGCTTCTAGCCAGAAGAGTAGGACTGCTCTCACAGCCTGAGCAACTCAGCAGGGTGAGGCAAGAGGACTGCTTGTGCCAAGAGTCTGGGTCCAGATTGGGCAAGGCAGCAAGATGCTGACTCCTTAAGACATGATTTAGTGTCTTTCATTGAATTCCTTAGGATCTCTTCAGGAAAAAGCATAATATATATTTGGAATTTACAGTCAACCAGGATAGCAATTGTTAATAGAACTTAAATTCACATTTATATGTGGATAGATGCTAGGAAGATCCTTTTAGTTAAATCGTAACAGTAAATTCACCCTAGATGGAGAAGAAATAGTAACTAAAACTTTGAAACTAACTATAATACCATTAATTATAATGTTATTATATTAGCAATTAGCTGTCTCTATTAATACCCATTGTAGTTACTACTATAGAGTAAAACAACCTATGGTTCTATGGTCATTCTCGAAGAATGTGTTTTTGCGTTATGAAAATGTAAACTAAGCAATGGTCTGTATTTTCAAGATTCTCATCCTTTCAAACACTGATGGACAAAAGAGTGGAAACTAAAGAGCCAACACATTCAAACATGTTACATTTCAGTGGTGCATGATGATTGGTAAGTTTAAATACATGTCAGCAAAATAAGGAGTGGGCTAATATACCTAGAATTAAAAAAGACCAGACATCAGGTACACACTGCTGTTAGCCACAGCCCCATCAATTTCAAAATCTCTCTGAGAGGGATAAAACCCAGACACTGAATATTCTAACAGCCAAATAAATGCCTGGTCCTTGTTTCATGCCTCTTACATAACCGTGGAGGTGTGACTTAGCACTCTTACAATATCAGTGGCCATTTTCTGAGGAGAGAGGAAACAGGATGAGAAATGTACCACAAGGACTACCCAATTCCGTGAAGGAAAAGCTATGCACTCTGCAGAACACTGAAATTTCCTGTGATTAATTCAAATAGCCAATGGACTGCCTGAAGGCTAAAATGGGTGAAGTATTTTAGCCTGCATGAGTGTAAAATCTATAGTCAAAACAAATAAAATGAAATAGTAGAAGGCATTTATCGTGGTTTTATGTGTCAAGGAGTGTGACATTGTCATTAAAGCATGTGGCTATCTGGGAAAACATTCTAGTTATTTACAAAATTAATATTAGCAGTTAAAACTGTTTAGTCTCTCTTTTTCCTAGTGTGGTTCTCTGTGAAGTAAATAAAATGAAGTAATAAAATATATAGAGTATGAAAGAATTGCTATATTTTTGCTGTCAATGAAATGCTTGATGTCAAAAGTAAAACTTACAGAATTTTATCTAATCCTTATAGGAGGCATTGCTTCCAAATACATTTCATGGTCGAGGGAAACTAGGGTCATGTCACAGAGTTCATAAACCGAATCAAATCATGGCTGTACTGTAAGTCAAAAGTTTGTACTTTCTACAAGCTCAGGAGTACTGAGAATTGCTGAATGGTTGGAAATACAAACTTTTCTTCTTAGTTTTTAAGATTACTTTTATTAACATTGTTTATTGACATGTCTGTGCATGTATTTATGTGCATGTGACTGCAGATGGCTAAGGGGTCCAGAAGGGAATGAGAGCCCCCTGAGGCTGGAGTTACAGGTTGTCATGAGCTCCCTGATGTGGGTACTAGAAGCTGAACTCCAGTCCTCTGCAAGAGCAGTGTGTGCTCCTAACCACTGAGCCATCTCTCCAAGCATCAATGTCACACAAAAGAGAATAAGCATTGTTGACAATCTTCTATGAAGAGCTGTTTCAGAAGTGCACAAACTAGCAAAAGTTCATTATATGTCTAAGCTTTGCAGGGACAGATGCACACAGTGTTGCAGTGAGTCTGGGAGTGTGCTTCCTGCAGCTTGCTATGTAATTCCTGTAAAGAGTCAGGTCTTAGGAAACCACATTCAGTAAAGGCAGGTGGGAGGCAAGAAGAGGCTGCCTCCCACCCACTTCCTGTGAGACCAGTGCTTGAGTATCAGCCAAGGGATGGAAGAAGAGTTTCATTTCACACCCATTCAAACCCATGAGCAGGGACACAATAAACAGGGTTCAGTCTAAATTTCTGAAGAGAGTGGTTCATAGGATGGCCCTGATACAGAAGATGTAACTGTAACAGCTGAGATTGCTAAGCATATGGAGAACAGGAAGACACTATGCTCAAGACAGGGTTGCAAATGTTGGGAGTGAATTTTTATTTTTAACAAAAATAAACTTCCTGATTTTTCTTGGCTAATAAGAGGTTTGGTGCTCTAACTATCCTTCATGCAGTCTTGATAAAATATACACTTCACAAAGCATGCTCAATAGTGCAGTAAGCCTTGTATGCCTAGAAAAATTCAGAGCACAAACCTCATGGACTTTTGAAAATGACTGTGCTCCTTTATTCTTCCATCCATGGATGTCTAGATACTAACAAGGGAATATAATAATCTTAGAAATTCATATAGACATGTGTTTGGCTTTGTAATAATGGTTAACAGTCACCACAGATCATGTTTGAAACCACTGAAAGGATGCACTGGTGACATCTGCCTGAGCACACACACACACACTAACTCCTCTGTCTGCAATGCTCTACTTTCCTCTGATGCTTGGGCCACACCCCGAGTCCCTTTCCCAGCTTGCTATTGGCAACAGCCAGCTGGAAGTTCCCATCAGAAATAGAGTGTTAGATATCTTGTGGTCTTAAGCTTATATTACTACTATTTTTCTTTTTTAATTATAATTCTGCAAAATTTTAATCATTTATACAATGGACTTTTTTTTATCAGATCTCACCACCCCATACTCCCAATCCCACCAAGAATGCCATGTCACCAAAGAGGTGACAGAAAGATTGTAAGAGTCAGAGGACTGGAAGAAGTGATGGGAAATATTCTCTTCTGGACATGATATGGTTATAGCATTCATGAACTCTCAATAGCTTTGGTTACTTGCCCAAGGCTGACTTAACCAAAGTTCTGCCATAGATAGGGGAGACACCCTCAAGAGCTCATTCATTACCAAGGAGCTATGGGTGTATGAGAGCTCTTTAAAGATGAAAACTATCATTATTTTTGAGGGTGTAGCCTGGTATGCCTCTCATGCTCCAGTGGCCAGCCCCATACTCCTCATGTAAATATGAGGAACAGTCATTGAACTTGGTGGCTTCTCAGTGCTGTGACTGTAGCTACCCTGCTAAATTTCCTTTTCCATTAAGAACCCTTAGTTTTCTCTGAGAGCCAATACCACAGTGTTCTCTCCTTGCTCTTTCAGCTGAGAGATCCCTACAGTACTTTGTCTCTGGACAGTGATCCTAAACTTGGTAAATGGGTCCCTCCTTCCACTTAAAAAGATAATTGTGTGAGTGTCATTAGCTTCCTGTTAGAATCCCTATGTACTTTGTCTTGGAGGGAAAACATTCATCATGATACTGTCACATAAAGGACAATTATACAATCATAAATCATATAATGGAAAAATTCAGGCTCCAAAATAGCTTCCAAATTGATCTAGTGGTAAGTTAAAAGGGTAGTTATATATTTGCTTTGAAATTTTAGAGGTCAGGCAACCATTTAGCTAAATACAATGATCCTCTGCTCCAGGGCTTTACCTGCATGGACTCTCTAAGGTCCCTGAGGTCTCTGAAGAACTAGCAACATTTAACTACGGACTCAATTTTACCGAAATATGCATATATACATCAACTCGTTGTCCCTTGCCTCTACGCTGGTGTCCTAGCTATCATCTCTGAGCGGTGATAAAACCAGACCAAAATCAACATGAGGAGGGAAGGGCTAATTTGATTATACTTCTGCTTCACAAAATAGAGGTGAAAGCAGAAACTCGAGGCTCTAGGCAGGAACCTAAAAGCAGGAATTGAGCAGAGACCATGAAGGAATGTGGCTTACAGGCTTGCTCAGCTTGTTTCCTTATATAGCCTATAACACAGAAGTGGTGCTCAACTCAAGACCATTCTTACAGTGGTGGAACTTACCACAGTAGCCTGGGATCTTCCACATCAATCATTAGTGAGGAAAATTATACAAAGATTTGTGCTCATGACAATCAGATGAAGACAATTCCATAACTGAGGTTCCCTCTTCCCAGGTGACTATAGTTTGTGCCAAATTGATATAAACTATTCAGCACAATTATATTGGGTGAAAATTCAAAGACCAGACATATTTTGACAGCCAGGTCTAGTAAGTAAAAGTTGGAGCCTATTCAGTGTGGATTTTATGGGTCCTATTATGAAGTCAAAACCATCCCCATATATAAACAGGCCTTATTCATAAGTGTATCTGTCATGTTTTTCTCAGATTAGAATGGGTTCATGGGATCTTTATATTGATCAACTCATGGAAATAGTGGAATGAAGGGTCCACTCTAAGAATGTCTCTTACCATACTCAAGAGTGGAGGAGAAAAAGACTTCGATCTATGCAGAACTAGAAGTGAGTTCTGTGAGAATTAAAATCACAAGGCTTATAAAAGCTTAAAAATTAAAATAAAACAGGTCAGAAAAGCTGCCGTTTCTCCTTCAGTGACACACATTTCATAAACACACCACGTTCTTTCCCCAACTCTTTCTTGGAAGAATAGAATTTGTCAGAACCTTGGGATTTGTAAAGCTTAAACTTGCAGCAGTCCTGGAAAAAGGAAACTTGTGAGCAGTAATAAAAACACATGTTATAGGAAAAAAGTAAATTGTCTTTATATTTTCTTTGGGGAAATAGCAAAAAAATCAATTCTTTAGAATAAAAACTAAGCGAAAAGTGTATTAAAGACTGAAATAAGCTAACTACTATAAACACCAGTATTACCATGCATTTTATCTTTACTATTTATTGATTTTTTTTCTTCTCTCATATATAACATCCAACAGCAGTTTCCCTTCCCTTCTATCCTCCCAGTTCCTCTTCCCCACCTCCCCTCTCCCCAGATCCATTCTTCCTCTCTTTCCCTTCAGAAAAGAACAGTCCTTAACTGCTAAAATAAATTTTCATTCTTTTAGCTATTCTTAGATTCTCTTTCATTAAAAGGTTCTTTAGAACTGAAAAATCTCAGACCCAATAACAATAAAATTAGAGATTTTCAACTAAATTAATGTACTTCCCTCTCTCCCACATGCATACATATGTACTTACAAAGTGAGTAAGTTAATAACAAAATATTAAAAACTAAAGAATGAATACATAATATTAAAACTAAAAAATAAAGTTGACAGTCTTTAATATAGCTACATATACATGTAATATGTTATATCTGTGTGACACTCAGGCTATAGTTTGGCGTTGAAGGAAAATAATACAGAGAGAAAGTGAAGACAAACCATACACTGAAAATCAAAACAAAAACTTCACAAGAGTACTTCCACAGTCATGTACTAGAATGTATTACTGCAAAACATTCAATGAAATGAATAATCTTCATTATATACAGGCTTAAGGAAATGGAAATATCATGGCATTGGGCCAGGGATATCTGGAGTGGATGGAACTGTCGTGCTCTCTCTTTTTCTCAACAGATATTCCAATATGAGGAAAAAGATAAAATCACAAATCAAACCAGACACCTGATAACTATACCTGTTCTGTATAGACGTTGACGTTTGACTGAACACTCAATTATCAACCTAATTAAACAGAAATGTGGGATAAAAATCATATCATATTTTCAACATAACAAAAAGATTAAAGTCAATTTTCATTTGCTTATTGAGTCTGAGCAAAACAAAATACCATTATTGTTTAAAAAAAAGAATTAATTTTCAAGCAACAAACTATTTGCTGTTGAAATTTTTACATATAAATTCACATATGTGATCTATATCTTATGCATAAAGCCACTGACCATCCCACCACTGAACCAACAAAGTAACATATATTTTTCTAAATCTTAAGTAGTTAAAATTGTAATTTTCTTCAAGAATATAAAATGAGCTATAAATGTTTCAGAGCCAAATATTTTGTAAAGTCAATCAAAGATGGAAAGACATTATGAAACACATTTTTATAAAATATAGTTAATTGCTAATGCCTAGCATAATTGATATATGTCCTGGACACTGCAGATGTATGGATTTTTAAATGAAGTCTCTAACCCATAATGACTCACAGTCTACTAGATTACACAATATACAAATAGAGACAGACATAGAGAGAGGGAGATGCAGTAGGAGACAGACAGACAGAGAGGAGGGAGGCACGCACCCAGGTCCCTAAGAATATCCACTATTATGAAGAAAATCCATAAGGAATAATCGCATGAAAATGGGTGCATGAGAAATAGGTGGAGCTGTTCTGGACTTGTTTCTATTTTAAATAAAATCAGAAAAAAAAAACATATATTTAGGATACCTGGCAAGTGTGGAGTTTACCACACTGGTAGCCATGCTACTTTGTCTGTGGTTTGTTTTTCGCTCTTAGAGTCATCCTTTATTCTGGAAGTTTCTGTACTGCACATTCTTGGTTTGAGCACATCACATATTACTATGTGTCTTTATAAAATCCTTCCCTCCTCTGACTACTCATTTCTGGACTTCATATCCTCTCTTCCTTCATATCTACTTCATTTTCCTGTTCAACACCTACCTGCTTCCTGAGAAAAACTGCATGGAAAAAAAAAGAGCTTAGTGCTTTTATTTTAATATCAGAAAGGGTCTTCAGTCAGCCTTCAAGCCAGATTAATTATTTAGATGGAATTAGAATACTGGGTGAGAACTCACTTTAGGTTTCACTAAGTGCTTGCTTACAGTGTGGCAGGAAGTGATGACCCAGCTAGGCTGTTCTCATGGTTTATGAGCTAAGAGCTTTGTATTTTTGTTGTTACTGCTGTTGTTGTTGTTTGTTTGGCTGGAAAGATTCAACGTCTTGTCTTTTATCTCAGGAATTAATAATTACAAATGCCTGCTCCACAGATTCCTCCCTCACTCAATTTACTGTGTGGGTATTGAGGACAAATTAGGTTACCTGTGTCCTTCTGTCCTTATTTATAAGTATGTATTCCATTTTCTGATTATTCTACTTTCCTATTTTTGAGAGCCTCTTACAAATTGGATCTTGTAGATTTTTCAGGGTTTGAACTTCTGCTAACATAAAATGTACTATTCACTAACATTCACTTGTTGGGTGACAGTGAGGCTGGCCAGACATTTCCTGCAGTCAACCAACTCACCATGTGAAGCCCGCACATACCCTGCTCAGTTCTTGATGACACTTGAATGTTTACCTGCTACATCGTTTGGAGCACGCACTCCTTGAGATTCATTTTCCAACCCCAGAGAGGATCAGGGAAGCAGTATCTCTACCTTTTTAACTTCACTGACAAATTTCACATTTCTCCTACTCTACTCTGATCCTCGGCATCAAATGGAAATGCACAGGTTTTGCAAGAGTATTTATTTACTCTCTGGTTGTGGTCAGCTTTGCACTTCTCAGGTGTATCTCCTTCATTGCTTATAGACAGGCAGAAAGCAACTGCATTTCTAACCTTGCCTTTTGGACTGCAGAGCTTATCATTGTTTTTATTTTCTCTTACTTTAATTTCACATATTGAACTTTTACTTGTACTCCCATATTTTGACTTGCCAACAAATTTTCCTTCTTCCCTGGTTCTTCAAGAAAAATACAAAACGGGTTTTGTTTCAGAGAAGCAATGCACACTTTTATTTTAATTGGAATAATAATTTATAGCTTTTGATGTATTATTTTATTCCCTGAATATCTGTCTTTCCTCTTTATTTCTATTTTATTTAAATTTTTAATATTAGGTTTTCCTTAGCTTGTTTTTCTTCAAAGCCCAGAAGTAGTTTATTGGAAACTGCCCATCAGTGCTGGGTGAGCCTAGTCCATGAGTATTACTGAAGCACAACTGCTGAAGATGTTAAACATTATATATGGCTTGGCTTGATTCAGTGTGTACTGAGTCACTCCATGTAAGTGAGTGATGCCAAGGTTTAGGGTTGGTTGATAAAGAAAGAGAAGTGCAACCTTGACTTCAAGTGTTTTCATCCCATAAGAATTTTTAGTACATCCCTCCACCTTCCTGTGATTCTGGCAAGCTGGTTTAAATATTCTCCTGGTTCCACATTTCCTGTAATTTAAGTATACCACAGTATAGTCTTCTTCTTAAGGATCAGATATATATGGTAAGTTAAATAGGAAGAATTTTTATCTAAGCTCAGTTCCTATGCTGATCATGGCTCCAGTTTTATTAAATATTAAAAAAAACACTGCAACTAGCATATCATAAAACCACACTCAAAATTTCTTTGGAAAATGTCCCTTGTATTAACATTAGAATTTCTCATAATTGCAATTTATATCATATTGCTCACAACTTTTTCCCAATGGAAATCAAGTCCCCTTGATAAAGGAAATATTAAAAGAGAAGGCCTAATTAAAAGTAGGCCAGACATCTCTATTCAGATTCCGGTGACCCCATTATAAAATGTGAGATTAAATCTCAAGAAATAACCATTTTCGGCATTTCATAAGTGTCAGAGCTCAAAACCTACAACTTTATAAAAAAGCATCTCTTTTGCTTCTAGCCTACCAAGATTATTACAAAATCTATGAATCGGTGTCTATTGTTTTCCTGTTTTAACTGAGTTTCTAACAGAGAACACAGTGGACTAAAGACTGAGATGTAAAAGTCTAGGAAGTCTTTCTGTGAAACAAAACACATCAACAAACAAGACAGATAAGCAGCGAGAATACCTAGATTAACTCCAGATGATAAAGAAAACTGGAGGACAAACCTTATATGGGGATATGTAAATTATTCTGGATCATTCCAAATAGTATCAGACAGCATGGTGGAGAAAAATACAGCCCTCAAGTCAGCATTCAAAGGGAGAAATATTCCATGTCTGGTGCCATATGTCTCAGATTTAGCTTTAAACTTCCGGGATAACACATCAGAACAGTGGGTACTTGACTGCACTTCCAATGGACCTGGGCAGCACCTGTGCAGTCCAGCGTACTGATGAACGCAGGTGCACTCATTCCTAGGAGTCCACCCTGACACCTATTCCCGTTGATCTCCATTGTCAATCTATGTAGTCCACTGCCTTTGCTATTCCCTAGTTGAGTCACGTGCACAGAGGAGAACTGCCCTAAAGGCTTCATGAAAAATCTATCCCAGGAATGTATAAATGTAAGTCAGGTAATGCCACTTCTTCACTCCAAACTCTTCATTGATCCTATATCTCAAACCAAAGGGAAATCAAAGTGTAATATTGACACAACTCCAACTTCCATAGCACAGAATAAATTTTGAGCCCTTTGACCCACTGGATATTAATAGGAGAATTTTCTTAACACAAATTAATACATATTGTAGAATGCATGCCAAATATAAAACATAAAGGGGTAAAATAAATACATTCAGCACATAATTTCATTCTAAACTCCTTGCTTAATTTAATTCATAGAATATTTTTGAATCAACTTTTTAAAAATATAATAGGCAAGAATGATACAAATTTGAATTATCAGAAAAGTACTGAAAATCTCTCTTATGATACATTACTATTTAATTTACCATTATTTGACTTCAAGAACAGCATATAATAAACAGTAGCATCACATTTTATTTATATTATAGATTGCCTTTGTGGGATACACAGCACATAACAAAATTATTAATCAACATATTTTAAAATCCACATGCAAATAAATTTATATTACTTACATTACTCTAGCAGCATGCAAATTATCTTCATTTAATTAGGATGGGCAATTGCTTGACAATATTTGTTCAACTGATTTAACTATTTATGTGGCTTCTATTTATTAAATTTATGATGTTCTGTATACAAATTTGCTATATTTTATAGAGTGGGATAAATTTATGGAACTCCATAATTACTTTAAAGAAAATAAGAACTTGCAGTTCTGAAATCTAATCACTTTATACTGGGGCTGAGTAATGAAGCTGACTTTCTTTCCTGATAATTAACTTATATCAAAAATTACATGATTGACAGAAAAATCTATCAAAACAAATATTAATTAAAGTATTCTAGGTATTAATTTTTTTCTTTTGATTTCTACCTTCAGACTACTGTGACATTTTCTTACTTTTCATCTTGAAACGGGATGCACCCTTATGTTGAGGAAAACAAATTAAGACAAAATTACTTCAAATAAAAAGAGAATGTATCAATTATATACTTGGAGCACTTCATCATACAAAGTTCAAATGATGTTTGTGAAAGTTTCCTAGATGCTTGTAAGGACATACTGTCACACAATAGGTTCTCCAAGAACTCACTTCTCAGTGTACTTGGACAATGTCTATAATTCCACCCCCAACTCTTCTTAGATCATGGATTCATATACATGAATCCATGACAACAGAGTATCGAAGGCTTCTTAGTATTTTATTTCTTGCCTCCATTTGCCCTATTAGTGTCTACTTTCTACTTAGAACAACACTGTAATTCAGTTGTGACATCAGATACAGTAAATACACATGTTCCTAAGATAAGTTTTAAATCATAAATATAATGGTTTGAATAAATGGACCCCAAAGGGAGTGGCACTATGAGGAAACATGGCCTTATTGGAGAAAGTGTGTCCTTTAGAGCGAGATTTGAGTTCTCCTTTGTTCACCATTCCCTCATTGTTACAGGCAGGTCACTTCCTGTTGCCTGCAAGATGTGCAGGATTCTCAACTACTTCAGCACCATGTCTGCCTGCACTCCATCATCGTCCCCACCATGATGAAAATTGACTGAACCTGTAGATCTGTAAGCGAGACATCCTAATTAAATGTTTTCTTTGCAAGATTTGCTGTGGTCATGGTGTCTCTTCATAGCAAAACATAAAACAATGAAACTCATCAATCTATAATTTATATTAAGCATTTTCAAACTATCATAGTTTTCGTGTCCACAATTAATTAACATGCCATATAACCATTCTTCTGGGGTTATGTCTCAGAGATACAATAAAAAAAATTAAGATCTTTAGTGCAGTGGGTACTTGGTTCTAACTTGAGATCCACTCTGAAATTTGGCAATCTTTTTACCTTTGGTAAGGCCGAGATTTCCCTTTAGAAATACTTAAAGAGCATCATACCCAATTTTAGGGCTATGCTGTGGTTTTGATGTGACTAGTTCTCCAGCATTTCATTTGTTGGATATTTGGTCCTTCGTGTGGAAACGTAAGTGGTGGTAAGGAGTATACAAGGTGAGGTCTAGGGAGAAATGCTTAGATTACCCACCTCAGAAGTAGAAAACCTGTTCTCCTAGAAGACTAGCTAAGTTTCCCAGAGTTTCTAGATTGCCATTAAAAAAAAAAAGTGAGCCTGCTCTTCCTGGACGTTCAGCTTTCCGCCTTGACATGTGCTCTGGTCTATGTATTGCAGAGTTTGCAGGGCCATTGTTTATGTTGACAGAGGGCTTCTCAGAGTTGGTCCCATGCTCTTTGGATTTACAGTCTCTAAAACGGCCAGGTTAATAAATACATTGAAATTGAAGCACTTCAATACCAGCCTTGGGTATTTTGTTTTAGCAACGTATATTGTTCTAATGTAGTGCTTTGTGAATATTACAGATACATTATTTAATGTCTACCATAGCATATAAAATTGTAGCATTCAAGCTTTCTGTAAAGAGGCCTGATCAGACATGACACCACTTCCAGATGATAGGAGTGCTGTAGAGCCCAGAACATTTATCAGTATAAAAATCTACAACATCACAAGATTATTACTATGTCTATAATTTAGAGCAAGCTCAGTCTGAAACTGCCTTATAATAATAAATGGAAGAATCTTTATGACAGCATTTGTCATAACTTCATTAACCTTTTCACCCCACAATCCAAATATCTAGATGCTAAAGGTTTGAAGTTTCTATAAATCTGGCTTCATTAACAGAAACAAATTAAATTTAGTTTGTTCCATTTTAATTTATATTGGAAAGGTTATTTTTATAGCTGAAAGCAGTAGCAAGTTACTGGAGAGAGTTTTTCTTTCAAATAAAAAGAAATAAACAGCAATTGTAAAATGAAAGCTCTTTTAGTGAGGGGTAAAAGCTATACATAATTGTTGGTCTAAGGATAAGTATGTAAAATATACTTAGAGACTATATTGGGTAAAAATGTTAGTAGTAGGCTCTCTACAATTGATCAAAATGCAGGAAATAAATGACTGTGGGGAGCCCAGCAACATGGTAAGCAAAAACTACATAATGACCATATGTGTTGCAAGTCAATATGGATGGAGGAAATTTGACAGACTCATATTCTAGGTGAAGAACTGCAGACAATGTTCAGGTGCTTGGAGAAGGAGAATGAGAGCTGTCCAGGAACAAAGCCCCTGATAGGTTCTCCAGTCTCAAGTGGTCAGTTCTAAACACATGCCAAAATAGGCAGCACTAAATGGACTCAATAATATGCACGTGTGTGTGTGTGTGTGTGTGTGTGTGTGTGTGTATCCACACTCATCATGAATGTGTCAGAGAGCTGGGGTCATGATGGAAGCTGTTATAAGTGGAAAATGGGAGGGTTAGTAGATACTCATGCATGAAATCAAAACAACTTTTAATTTTCTAATTTGTACTTTTGGAAATGTCCTAATTATGTTTCCAACCTTGTCGCTCAGATAGTTTACCCTCTAAACCAGAAAAATAATATCAATAACTTTGTGCAGGGCGTAATCTTTACTGGGTAATAAAGTAGTGGGACAGAAGAAGTGCTATTTACATGCACAGATTTCAAGTAATGGGCATCTCATTGGCTGTGAGAGGTAAGCAAGGAGAACTGCAAAGACTCACCGAATAGGATGGGAAAGTATCGTAATTCCTCCTCCCCTTTCCAGTTATTCTAAAATATTCGTGGAAAGTGTTATAAATTGATACCAGATTGTATGCCTCAGAGTAAGGGGGACCTGTGACCCAATTGTAACTGACTCCACGCAGCCTGGCTCCTGATCCCAAGGTTTAAAAATTAATTCATATCCTGTTGGCTTCCTCTAGTTATTCCATTCAGAGGAGACTTGAAAGGCTTTAGGATTAAAGGGGTTGAAAAGCTCTGTAAGGTTAACCAGCTCTACAACCCTTTAGAAGGAGTCCAGGATGTTCTAAAGCTCATTAACAAAGAGCTTAAGGGAGCCCAGCCTCTAGTACACACTGAAAAACTTGCCTTTTTGTACTTGCCTGCTGTGGACCTCTTTCGTTCTCTTCCCCCATTTAGTTTGTACAGCTTTATTTGTACTATTTCATTCTTTCTGCTTCCTGTTTTTCTGTTTAATTTTATTGGAATTCTTTTTATTGTGGTTGCATTCTTCATCTGATATTCACTTGAGATATTACCTATCCCTTTTTTTAAAAAAAATATTTATTTATTTATTTATTATGTATACAATATTCTGTCTGTGTGTATGCCTGCAGGCCAGAAGAGGGCACCAGACCCCATTACAGATGGTTGTGAGCCACCATGTGGTTGCTGGGAATTGAACTCAGGACCTTTGGAAGAACAGGCAATGTTCTTAACCTCTGAGCCATCTCTCCAGCCCCTTACCTATCCCTTTTATATACTACAGAATAAACTGACTAGTTTAGAAATGATAGAAACTCATTTCTCACTCTTCTAAGGTGAAGATTCAAGCTGAAGACACAACTTCTATAGAGTCGATAATATTCTCTGGTTCACAGATAGCACCTCCTAGCTGTGTCCAAGTATACCAGAAGGGACATGGCATTTGTTTTAGGCACTAATGCCATTGATAGGTCCTATCTCCATACACAAATCAATTCTCAGAGATTCTGCCTTCTTGGGACATCACCTTGGAAGTTAAATCTCAATGACCTTCATTTTAATTTCAAATTATAGGGGTAATAATACATTTAAATAATAACAATATATGAAGCATAGTTTTTAAAACTTTGTTGGAATGTTTTGGCTTTTATTATTTATTTTTGTTTTCTTGTGTGTTTTTAAGCCAAGGTCTTAACATACAGTGCAGTCTGGCTTTGGACATGTGATAACCCCCCTGCTTCAGCATTCAGAATGTGAAGATTGCTACCATAATATGCTTACTGTACTATTTTTAAGTGTTTTATTTATAATGATCAACATTTTCCTCTACAGGAGAAATAACTTTTTCTTCTTTGAATAATGCTTCCCGTGTGAACATGTGACTCAAGTTGAATTTTGTTTACTTCTTTCCCTATTGAAAAAAAAGAAGAGATAAGAACTATGGTGCTCTATGCTCAGCAAAGTCACTCTGGTTAACACAGAGTTAAGTTTCAATGGAAGAATGCGTTAAAGATCACAAGCAAGGTTGACTGTGAGAAGCAACATGTTGCCTGACTAATTTGTGACCTTCTTTAAATATAACACAGAAGTTCCCAGAAAGCAGTTCCTTAACCAGGTACAATAGTTCTAAATAAACTAAATGTTGAGAATGATAAAATTTTGCCAGTGAAAATATGGGAAAAGAATTTCTGGTCTACAAGATGCAAATTCATATCTCTATACATCTCTCCTTTTTCTGTGTGGATTCCCAGGACTTTACAGCCCTGAAAGATACGGATATTCATGGAATGAATATGAATCATATTATCCCAGAAAGGAAAGCTATCCACTAGTCAGGATTACGTTCAATGAACTGGTTACATGAACAGTAAAATCCTATTGTGTTCAAACATTAAAACTGTAAAGTTTGTAATACCAGTAAACTTGGCCAAAACTAACACATTATGCATAGTCTAAAGTGATATATTTCATATTAGCAAGCAAGTATTTAATTTTATTCAAGAAAAGCAATTCCATCGAGAAATTAATCACAAGATAAATATTTTAATGAGAACTAATAGAGAGTAAAATTCTTTTCAAATCTTTAAATTGGAATAAGGAATTAAAAATAAAATAAAGAAAAGCCATGATTTGCATACATGTACATAATATCAAAACATCTGTGAGGTTAAGTCATTAGACAACTCAAAGTATTAACTCTACTGAAATGTTTTATTGTGATGATATTCTTCTGACATTTAGTAGTAACATTAGTATTATTGTTTTAACTTGCAAATCCTAGATTTAATTCTGACTCTCAGAATTAATGAAGTGTTACAATTTTATAATGGTGATACTTACAATCTTGCATATCAACAATCACAATTGATGAATGTGTGCATTTCATGAAAAGAACATATGCAAAACTACATACACAAAAAGGAATCCCTAAAACCTGGACACACTCCTCAGTTTGTCCTTTTATGTCACCGTGCTACTCTGATTACACCATTAACACAAACAATGTCAGCTTTAAAAATCTAGTTTTTTTTTTAATTCACACATCGGTTTTTTATAAGTTCCAGAACAAATATCCCAATGGCCAAGGCTTACTGACATCCACAAAGTGGCATATGGGTTATACTCATTGGGTTCTGTAGATGGAAGCTTCTGTCCTACCTGGTCCCTCAGCTGTTCAGTCCCAAATAAACACACACAGGTTATAAACTGTTTGGTCTTTTGCTCGGGATTATTACTAACTAGATCTTACAACTTAAATTAACACATTATTCTTATCTATGATTAGTCACATGGCTTGTTCTTCCTCTGTGTCTGGCTGGTGACTGTGTCTCTGTCTTTTCTCTTCCCAGTAATCTCCTAGTCTGGTAGCCCCGCCTATACTTCCTGCCTGGCTACTGGCCAATAAGCATTTTATTAAACCAATATGGGTGAAAAATCTTTACAGTGTACAAGAGCATTATCCCACAGCAGGGCTAGGTGAAAGTTGTGATGAAACACAGGAGGTTATGTCCCACAAAATGACTTTTTAACTCATTTTGCCAATGAAAGTAGGTTCATTTGCTGCTTATGTGAGCTACTTGGCCCAGAGCAGACCAAGAATTCAAGTGAAAACAGTCATAAATGCTGATAAGAAGGGCTATGGAGGTGAATACTTGGCGAAATTGGTGCTTTTGAATCCTCTAAATCTCTTGACAGCAATATAAAATCTAGAGTTCATTGTGAAATTAGTCAAATTTTGAAACCCCAAGAGGTACTCAAAATATGTTACATAGAAGTTATGATATGTGTTCTAAAGATAGTCCTGTTTGTAAACAACTGAATGTGTTTGGTTGACAAAATGAAGACATCAAATTTTAGAAAGTCATTTAGTGGGGGTGGAGAGATGGCTCAGTTCTTCCAGAGTAGGCAGAGTCGGTGCCCATCACTCACATCAGAGCTCACAACCATCAGAACTACAAGTAAGGGGACCTGACATCCATAGGGACCAGACTTGCAGATGATCCACAAACACACATACAAGCAAACATTCATATGCATGAAATAGATTTTAATTTTTATACTTTAATAAAAGAAAGATACTTTGTTGTCTCATTTGACTTTCTGTGACATCAAGAAAGAAACTATTTTCTAGGGTGATTTCATTAACTGAGAGTTCATCCTCCCCACCAAGAAACCCTCTGCAATTACCTGAAAGTTCTGGAAGTTCCTATGATTCTATTTATATCAATAAATTATGAATGTTTTGTTGAAACATTCAGTTTGCAGGGGAAAACAAATCTTGAAATAAGAAAGTAATGGCATGTCAATAAAAAGATTCTTGTTACAGTTCCTCCTGGCAGGAAGAAAAAACCTACAACACTATTCAGAAACTGAGTTATCAGAAGTGCCTGGCATCCAAGACAGAAGACCTGTAGTGAGCACAGTTCATTTTTCATGAGGCAGGAAAGAAACACATGAGCAGCATAAAGAAGGGGCTCCAAGGTTATGTATTTTCTGTATTGATTTGGTTTGTTGTGGGTCTTCTAAGAAAAACGAGCATTGAAATAAAACCACCAAACAATGCCAATAGCCTAAGTGTCCTTGTCTTGTTTAATTAATGAATAGTGTGTTCACACTGCCAGAAAAGAAAACTGATGTATTTAAAGGAGAATGTATTTATGATTTCTAAAACCAAGTAGGAAAATGTAATTATGGCAACATTCTAAAAATGTTGGTTCTAAGGGAATTGCCATTCTTTTTTCCCTTCAAATTTAAATAGGAATGATCACAATTTACAGAAATCATAACTTTTTAATTGAGACTATATGCTTTCAATAAGTGCAGGTTAACTTGAAAGTCTTGATAACCTGGAAATGCCACATGATTCTTTATATGATGCAAGCACTAGATCAATAATCCAACATATATTCATTGAAAAACACATTTTACTTGGCACTATACTCAAGGCTGCACAAGTCATAAAAAGTATATGATACTGTGCCTGTCTTGGGGGATTTTACAGTCTGAGAACACAAGACTCTAGAAACATTAGTACACCAAAGCAAGTACATAAAATTGTAACGGGAAAAAGATTCACAACGTAGGCAGATACTTAACCACCAGCCCCTTGCCATAGATTAGCTTCATTGGGGCTTCATTACTGCATTAGCATTCAAGGAACGTAACAGCTTCCACACAGCGACACGCTTTCACTTAAGAAACAAACAAAATATTGCAGAATGACTTTATGCTCATTTGTTTAATTATTCTTGTGATAGGCTGGTGTGAACTTGCCCTCCTTCTGCCTCAGCTTCCTGAGTGATGGGATTTACTCTTTCCTTTGAAGGAGAACTCCATGTAGGTCCAAATATTTTGAATAAATAAAGTGTTAGCCAACCTGCTGGGTTCAACTTTCAACAGAAAAATGAGAGAGAGGGAGGGAGAGAGAAAGAAAAAAGGAGAGTGAGAGAGAAAATATGAACATCCTGAGGGACAATCATTAAGTGCAATTTCTTCCACTATTACTTTATTTATTCTGAGTTCGGAGCCTGTGCTAAATTACTAAGACATTGTGGGTAGCTTCCTTGCTAAGGCTGGGTTGGAACTCCACACCAGGAGTCTTCCAAGAACCTGCTTCTCCTCTGCCTTCTTCCACAAACCCCTGGGAACTCACTCACAGGGAGGGTACATAAGGAAAACTACCCAGAAAGTTCATGTCCCTGCACATGTTTTCATTCATCTCAGATCTTTGAGGTCTTCAGCTTGTCTGCAAGCTGTTTCTCTTCATCATCATATATGTTTTAGCTTCTTCATTAAAATTTCAATTGATTTTTTTCTTCTAATATTTCTTAGCCCAAAATATTGTATTTGGATGATAATTCCCACTGTTACATTTCTTCCCTTTCCCTTTTAGTCTCTCACCTATCCTAAAACTTTTTCATAATAGTTTCATCATACTTTACTTAAAAATTGATTAAGACTGAACTTAACTTTGTGGCAGTTATTTGGTAATTTATTATTTTTTTCCTGTTAGCATATTGATGGACACCAAGATTCAAGCTAGAAAGAAGGAGTAGAAGGAGTGTCAATATCAGATAAGCAACATACTTCCAACTTGCTATTTCTGCTACTGCTTCCTTTCTAACCTTGGGGACAAAAGAAGAAATAATTTCCCTTGGCAGTACTACTTTCACACAACTGAACTGCATCCAAGTTAAGACTCACATACAATTTCCGATACTTGCAAACATATGTTAGTATTTCTAAGGTACAAAATAATAAGTTAATTTATAACATTTTCATACATATTTATCATTGGGCTTTCATCATAATAATCCCCATTATATTCTACTGTCTATAACTTTATTCCCACACCCCTGTCCATAAGTAGTTCCTGTTCTACCTTCACATCATATAAATACATATACAGGTATACACAGATATATAGAGAGAATTAAATTCCACATGTCAGAGGTAGCATGGCATACCTGTCTGTGTCTGGCTTAATTTTACTTTACATTGATATCCAATTGCATTATCTTTCTGCAGATGATATATTTTCATTCTTCTTTGTGAGTAAACAAAGCTCCATTGTGTGAACACACACATATACAGACACTCACACATACCCACACATGCGTCAGATACCGTCGTTCCTTTACTCATCTGTTGGAGAACATCTAAGCTCTTTCCATGTCTTATGGATACTGCATCAATAAAAATGAATGTGCCTGCAACTCAGTAGAATGCTGGCATAGTTATAAGTATCCTGTTATCATAAGATATATCCAGAAATGGTATTGCTGGATGATATGATGATATCAGTCTTAGTCAGGGTTCTTTGTAGGAAAAGAACTAATAGAATGAACCACTGTGTGTGTGTGTGTGTGTGTGTGTGTGTGTGTGTGTGTGTGTGTGTGTGTGTTGGATTTAATACAGTGGCTTACAGGATGTGCTCTAGCTAGTGCATCAAATCTGATATCTATTCAGGCCTTGAGGCTGGAAGACCCAGATTTGTTTTCATTATGCTTTAGAATTCCAATGAAGTACTTCTAGTACCATAAGGAATGCTTCAGCATCCAAACAAATGAGCTTGCCAGCAAAGGTGAGGGCAAACAGAGGAAAAGCAGAAGCTTCCGTCTTCCATGTCCTTTTATGTAGGTTGCCACCAGAAGTCTCAGCCCAGATTTCAGATGGTTCTTCTGACCTCCCATGACCCATATTTAGGGCCGGACTTCCCTCATCCAATGAGTCCATTGAGAAAATATCCTCCGAGGTGTGCCCAGCTGCTTGGGTTTTAATTTATTCCAGAGGTAGTCAAGATGGCAATCAAATTAGCAATCACAATGTTCTCTTTTTAGTTTTCTGAAGAACCTGCACACTGGTTTCCATAGCAATTCAGCAATTTCAGTTCCCACCCAGTCTTTAAGTACCTTGGTGCCCATCCTCACCAGTATGTGTTTGCTGTTTTCTTGATCCAGCCATTAGGACTGGGGTATGATGGAATCTCTGCGTAGTTCTGATTTACATTCACTGGTGGCTAAGAATGTTGAATGTTCTATTGAGAACTGTTCAGTTCATTTGCCAACTGATTTATTATATTGTTTGGAAATGTAATTTGTCATGATTTCATATATTCTGGATGGAACTCCCATCTGATGGATAACTACCACTGCACTTCTGTTCTCCAAGCTCTCTTTGCCTGTTAATACTTTCCTTTGCTGAGAAGAACAGAATTCACAAACACATTAAAGGACACGTCAATTATGGACCAGTTAGCTACAATCAAGACACTCCCAACTTTAACTTTAAACGCAGCCTTATATCTCCATCACAACCTTATCTATGAACCCACAGAAAGTTCCTTGTGATTTACTGCTACAAGTCTTGGTTTAAATTTTGCCTTTTTATTAACTGTCTATGGTGTTCTGAGTAAATTACAATCTGAGCTACTCCTTTATGTCAGAGTCAAATGAATGCAGTAACCTTCTCTCTTGCTGGCTGCACCTGCTCTCAAGAAGAATGTCATCAGAGCTGATCTCTCTGAAGCTCTGTATTCTCTCCAAGTTCAGGCTCTGAGAACATCTACCCTTTAAACCATTTTTTTTCTTTGCATGATAAAACAAGATAATATCACGTTCACAGCTCCTGAAACTCCATTTACATTCTAACTCTTTTAACTGTTTACCCTGCCATATGAAGTCTCTATAAGAGAAAAATATATTATCCATGTGAATTTCCCATTAAATTAGGTTATTTGTTTACACATGTTTATATAAATATATTTTTATACTCAATATTTTCTATTTTTATGCATTTGTGGTAATAAAATATATTTTTACTATCTTATATTTTTTTATTTTTAAAGATATTTAGCTTTTTTAGAACCATGTTATATTACAACAAATTCACGTTCCCACCTAGACTATTTCTACAGAATATTGGTTTTGCAAACAAAACCAATCACAGAAAGTACATTATTAATGTCATGAAAGTCTTCCTCTATCTAAGTGAGACACTCTCAGACACACTAAGAAAAATGTTGTCTAGCACAAGTTTTCACAACAGAGTAATGACTCTTTCCAAGGACTTTCTAAACATTAAAGGTATTTTAAAATAACTTTACCTTAGGTAATCAAAGCTGTCCCTTATTTTATAACATAAACATTCCAACTATTCTAAATCTCCATGCCTTAAAGATCATGTAATTTAGGCAACTTTTGCATTTTTTTCCACTCAAAGACATATGTGTATAGCAGACTGGGCAGCCTGAGAGTTGAGAACAAAAAAATTTGGTTAGGATTAGTCTTCCTTGTCAATGTGGACTAGACTTGGAACCACCTAGAAGACACAGTGGTATATGTGTGAGGTCATTTCCAGAAATGTTTAACTAAGGTGAGGAGATGCACTCTAAATGTGGGCAGAACTACTCTGTGGGCTGAGGTCCTGGACTAAAAAGTCCCAGAATTCATCTCTCTCTGCTTCCTGACTACAGACACCCGCCTCCCACCACAGCTGAGTGTTGCGCCCACTATCATGCCCCCACCCTTTAATGAGGAAAAAAAAAACCCTCTCTTTATTTGCTCCTTCTCAAATGTTTTGTTTCAGCAGTGGGAAAAGTAACTGATAACACAAGCCCCAATTAAACATCCAACAGCAAGGATTTTCTCTCCCCTCCAAGAAAAGATGGCAATCAATTTGAAAGAAAGAAAATAAACTTTTTAAAAAAAAATCTCTAAATCATTGATGGGTAAAATGAAATAAAGGTCTGAAGATCAAGCAGAACTGAGAATAGACTCAGCACCCTGCAGTTCGCAGCAGTAGCAGAAATAAATAGACAAACAAACAAGCAAGCATCCCACCACATACATACAAAAACAAACAAACAAAACAAAACAAAAACACTGATACTAAATCCCAGTGACAGTTATAATGGGTTCCTAATGAATTACTTGAGGTATATGAAGGTGATATGTCTGAGTTCTCAGCATAGTTTCACACGCTACAGAACTATACCTTTATCTTCTTAGGGACTGAGTTTCTCCTGGTCAGTGAGAAAACCTAAACATACTTCCTTGGATTCATTTTAGAATTAAGATATTAATAAGTAAAGCTCTTTCTACTTGGTAGCTTGAGTCCATAAGTATTTGAGTCGTTCAGGGTCCATCAAAGAAACAGAATCAACAGGTAGCATGAAAAGTGGAATGAGTTCGAGAAAAGAAATGGAGACCAGAAGGAAAAGGGAGGTAATTTACTTTAGGAAGAGGCTATAGATGCCAGGTTTCAGATCTGCAGGACACTCCTCTGGGCTGTAGGAGCAGAAAAGAGTTGATGTGGCTTCAAAAAAGGAAGTCTAGATAAAAAAAAAATCTTATTTCATTGGGAAACATGTTGTTTTTTCAAAAGCCTTAATTGATTATAAAGAATACTACTCTTTATAAAATATTTATCTAAGTATCAACCACACCTAAAAACTATCTTTAGTGCAACCAGTATACTGGTCTTTGACCAAAATTTGAATCCCACAACAAAGCCAAATGTACACATAATGTTAAACATCACAACCAACACAACAGGCACAATCATATTTCAAGGCAAGTTCAACCCAGACATCCCTTATCTTTTTTGTCTGTCAGGGTGCTTGTGTCCCTGGGAAAATGCAGACAGGAATATTAAAAGAGCTGGGGATACAAAGTCTAATTCATTAAGCTAGCTGTATTTATGCAATATTTTCTCACTGCTATCTCTTTGCTAAATATTGCCTTGGTAAAATAAATGTATCTGCCCCTTTTCACCAGATATTAGGAGAAAATAAAAATCGGTATAGAAAATTTGTTTTATAATTGACTTTTCTTACTGAAAAAAGAGACTTGATCATTTGAGAACTCAGAGATATTCTCCTTCAGAAAGCATATTTAGGAAGGGGAGTTAGGTGTAAGTCTATGTTCATTACACCGTGGGGGCAGAGAAAAGGAAAAGAAAAGAGGTTACAGTAGTAAGGATTGTGGAAGCCCTCTGTGAGTGTGTGCTATTGCTGTTGACATGGGCAAGGCTGGATCCAGGACTACATTAGCCTCATACCCATGAAAAAGCAGCAAATCACACTCTGGCTATTCCTGATTCCATGTCTGTCTGTTATTTCTTTATTCCCCATCATCCATAGTCAAATCAAATTCCCTAGAGCTATGCTAGATAGAGCACATCGTAAAAGGAAAAGCAAATGTATGATCTTGGAAGTATTCATTTAAAATATGGCAATAATGAGACCTAAACAAAGAGTAAGACTTTGTCAACACTCCAAGGTAAATGAATTTATAGGGGATTTTATCTTAGAAAAAGACCATGTATGAAAATGGTATCATTCCTACATTTTAAAACTATCACGTTTACATCTAAAATTACATTTTAAAGGATTAATTTTATTTTTAACAGCATGCATGTGTCTTTCTATGTGCATATCTATGTGCAGACATGTAGATGTGTTGCAAGTGTAGATGCAGGCGTTGTCAGCAGCCTGCAGAAACCACCGGAACCCCTGAACTCGAATTATGGGTACTGAAAACTACAAGAGCAGTCAGGCACTCTGCCAGTGCAGCTAGCATTCTGAACTTCTGAGCGATCACCCCAGCCCCTTGAAATTTCATGTTTTAAATTCATAGAAATAATACCAATTTCTAAACTAAAAGGATGTGGATACCTTCACATTTAGTTTATTATAGATACATGCCTTAAAACAATAGTTGTTAATAATTTTTCAAGATTATGTGGCTTGAATAGGTGCTTCTCATCTATGTAAAGTTCTATCAAGATGGACATATTTCTGGGACCATAGGTAGTAGAGAATGGATCATCAGAATTAGTTAGGACAACTGGGACTACAGGAGCTGGCTTCTCTGATCTTTTATATTTTGAAAAGTCCAGTCCTTGCTACATGTTTTTTTTTTTTCACTCTACTATTGGCTAAAACAAAAATCTATGATATAACTAATTGAAAACACTGCAATAATATTTTACAGGTCTTCCCATTAAGAGTCTTGTTTCTCTCACTCTTAAATCTCAGCTGGTCTCATTACTTATTTTGACAAATAGGACATGGCACCATAACAGGCCGTCTGGGACTCTGACCATAAAAAGGTCTTGCAGTTACTGCAAATGCTCTTTGGAGCACTGCAACACTGTGCTTTGACAGAGGTAGTTACGGGATTCTCATATTCATCACTGCACTGTGGTATGGGACTATTTTAAATATTTATTTAGAACACCTGATAATTCTAAGCATTATTTTATTCTCCAGAGGTCCATGTTTAAAAATTCAGATTGCAGGGTTCCTGAAATTTGTCTCATGAGTGGTGATTCGGGTTAAACAGAGAATATAGCATTCAAGCAGAGGACGATAGATAAATTGGCACATTCTTATTCAAATCCAAATTTTGTGAAAATGAAAGCAGCAATTTGATATGTTTCTTAAATGTACAATGTATCCACTCCAGTTGCATTGCACCATTAGCAAATCCTCACTTCAAAGCTTTATCAGAGTCTTCTTTTCAAGCAATAAATTTTCTCAGTCAATTCATGGTTCTAGCTTTTAGCTATAAACTGAATTTAGTTTCAACATATTTTAATTTTACATCGTTTACCATACAAAGTTAAAGCAATGCTCCAGCTCCGTGTAGAGGCCTGTCATTGCATATAGAGCAGTTTGACTACGAAATAATCTAAGAGAGTTACCCATTTGTAGCTCCAGTTGTCCAAAAAATAGCAGTAGTGGGTCAATGCTAATTTTAAAATATTAAAAATAATCATACTGATAAGTATGACATTTTTCCATAAGAAAATAAATTTTGCGGCGAAAGTTGGCAGATGGAGAACCCATCAACAATGACACCAGGACCTATTTCTTCTGCATGTATTATCTTTTTGAGAACTGAGTCTTTTTGAATGCACTCCTTCCTAGGCCAGGAGGGATGGGGGTGGGCCTTGGACTTCCAACAGGGCAGGGCACCATGCCCTCTTTCAAGGAAGA
>PVIU01014684.1:0-51052 GCA_004026605.1 Ondatra zibethicus
TCCTAGAGGCACACAATACCTAACAAAGTAGAGAGCGATATTACCCTTCTGTCCACTAGACTGATAGCTGAGAGAAAGCTTGAATCATCTGACCTGGGAGTTGAGGGAGTCCTAGGCTACGCGTACTTCAGCTAGCCCCTCGTCAGGAGACAAGCAATAAAGGGCCATAGTGGTACAGAGCTCAACACAGCAGTGGAGGTCACGAAGCAAATGCATTACAGGATGCTATAAAAGCATAAGATGAAGGGGTATGAAGTACTGTGTGCGCGGTACATCTCAGAAGCCCTTTCAATCTAGTTTAGCCACCCAGTTACTGCCATTACCATCTCACCAACATCGTTTTAACTCTTGTGTGAATACACACATTCAAGTGTGCATACACTTTGGGGCACGAGGATGTCAGCTGCTTTCCTTTCTCTTAACCCCTGAGCTATCTTTCCAGCTCATTTTCTTTGTTTTGTTCTTTTTTTCCCCCGGACAGGGTTTCTGTGTGTAGCTCTGGATATCCTGGAACTCCTCCTTAGACCAGGCTGGCCTCTAACTTAGATTCACCTGCCTCTGCCTCCCAAATGCTGGGAGTAAAGGTGTGTGCTACTACTGTCAGGCTCCCTTTTGAGAGCTTTAAATAACCCTTGACTAGCCTTGAACTACCATCTTGACCTTTGTACTTCTCAAATGTTGGTATCTTGGTGCGAGCAACCTTGCCCAATGTAAACCATTTAATTAAAAATAATCCCGGAGGCTGGACTGTCTGTCATTTCTAATTATGTCTATATGTAGGAATGTGCATGTTGTATGGGTACCCGAAGGTCAGAGGCATCAGATCCCCTGGAATTGTAGTCACATGTGATTGTGAGTTACCTAGTGTGGACTGTAGGAACCAGAACCAGACCTGGGTCCTCTGCTAGGGCAGTCCATGCTCAACCACAGAGCCATCTGTAGCCCTCATCACTGTCAGAAAGGCTCTCACACAGCACAAGCTTCCACCTTCATCATGTAGCTAAGGGCCTTAACCTTTTCTTCTTAGTTCCACATCCTAAGTGCTGCGATACAGACATGGGCCACATATGTGCTTTCAAGTCGTACTAGAGACCAAACCCAGGTTTTTGTGCATGCTGAACAAACACTACCAACTGAGCTGCATCCCCAGACTACTCTAACCCTGACTCTTGGATCACCTGGCACTCTTCCTCCTCTGAGGCACACAGGGACATTATTAAAGCGATAGAGAAATAGCCCAGTGGTAGTGATCTTGCCCAGCATTTGTGAAGCACTAGTACTGTCAAAAAGGCAAAACTTATCAAACAGTATGAGTCACCACACCTAGCTGAGTAACTTAAGTAGCTCCCGGGACAGGTTTTTTTCTGAAATTACACATTCCAATGCATCCTTGTAGTTTTTGTAGGTTTTATTCTTAAGTTAGGATTTCTGCAAGACAATGGAATTTCCCTACCCAGGAAATACCCTTAAGTTCTATCCCTAGAAGTCACAGTTAAAAAAAAAATTTTTTTTTCCACACACACACACATGCTTGCACATACGCACACATATACATACAGGGTCTCATGAACTGGCCTTTAATGCTACGTAGCCAAGGATGACCTTGAACTTCAAAGACCCACAGGCTTCAAGTCTCCTGTGTGTAGCCTTAATGCCCTTAAGGCCAACCATAGTGGTATCATACTCAGTGGTCCCAATGGGTAAGCTAAGAACAGCCTGCAGGCACTGCTAGCAGTTGAGAGGGTGGCATACTGTTACTCATGAAAGTACTTGGCCGACGCTTAGTAAGGGAGCACAGCGCATTGGTGTCCAATGGGCCCTGGGTGAGCAGCCTTTGGGACTAGGCACCCTCACAGGCCTTTAGCCACTCCTTCAAAAACATTACTATGGCTCCTCTTCAAGGAACAAGTAACTGCCCTAAAGAAAGAAGAGATGAAACAAGCTGTTCTTTATGTGAGTCAATCATTCTTTAATTATTAAAAGAGCGAAGGTGGGCTCTAGTCATCTGTAAATCTCAACAGGTTGTTGAACTATGGAAATGGTTATAGCAGCCTTAGAATTATCTGAGTACACATTATCACAGTACCAAGAAGGCAAGGTAAACAAATAGCTTAAGGATTTTATTTGTTTGCAACTAAGCTTGTTAACACTATATAATGAAAATGTACAAAGAATAATGTTGCAGTTTTTGGTTAGATTTAAGTCAAAGACATTCATTAATAAGGAATCTTCAAATGTGAATACCCCAGAAATGTCCGTAAGCTATCAGATCTCAACAACTGTCTCTGAATATCACCTCACTTTGGAAGGTATTGGCAAACATTTGAATTAAAACTCAAGAGTTTTCCAAAATAAAGCCGTAATTAATAAAACTATTCTATATTCAAACTACAACAATTTTAATAAAACTTTCCTTTCCAAAACAACAGTAAAGGAAACAAGGCATTTTGTATAATGTGGTCCTGAACAAGTCACAGTAAAAATAAATGTATACTTAACTCCCACCTCCTCAAAACAGAGGCTGCTTTCTGCTCACAGCCTTGGGACCAAGGCAAAGAACAGCCAAAAAGCGACTTTAGGCAGGGGGTTGCCAAAACCAAGTTCTAACAGTTGAACACGGACACCTTAGGGGAGTTTGGGGGAACCTGGACAAAAGATCCAGATTCTTTGTTGAAACCGATGAGAAGGTGAAGTGGCTCCTCCCAAGTAGCAGTGCTGCAAGGCCTGGCCCAGCCCTGCACTCCCCTGTGTTACATTCCGAGCACACCCTGATGTTCCACTCCAGGGGAGAACTTTTCCCTGTAGAAGTTCAGTGTCCAGGGAGCAGGGAGCTCCTTGACTGTATGAATGAGGTGAGCTCAGACTCCACAGGGTATTTTAAGGCTTGGAGTCAAAGTATTTTTCCAGCACAGCTAGGCAGAGTCCATGTGTTGATGGCCCGTCTCCAGTTTGTTCTAGTTTCTTACCATGTATTTGCAGATTTAGAACTGCAGACCTTCCCTACAGCATCATAATCATGTCTAATGTCCATCCTAACTTATGATTCAAATTCTGTGCCTGGAAACAGTCCCTGTATTTAACGATAATACCTACACATAAAACAATCCACTGTTACAACTTATATGGTCACCAAACATTAATGATCTTCTGTAGACCAAAAAAATGTTTCTAACCATAATTGTCGTGCATCAAATTCACAGCCAGAATCCCCAAGATCAAAAAAAGTTTTGCAGAATACAAATAATAACTTAAAACACACAGACGCGCGCGCACACACACACATTCTCACACACTTCTCACAGAGCTGTGCTTGGGGAAACTCCACGTGTTGCGTGCCACGGAAGGCATTCTTTGCTAAACTGCTGCTCCAGGTACTTTTGTTTGGAAAACCTATCCCAGTAGGGCACAGCTGTGTAGTGGATGAGCAGAAAAGAAAGATATGCTGTGGCAACCAGAAAGTTTTAAGGTCTTTCAAGTTGTATAAAATGGACCTGCAGAAACATTTAAGTGTTCTCAGGATGCAAAGTTGGAGCTGAAATGTGATATCAAACCAGTTGCAAAAAGTGTACAGCAGCCATCTCTTGAGGTCACACCTGGTACCCAGATAGGCAAGAAGGCTTCAGGATACGTCTGCAATTCAGGGTTAAAAGACAAACGGAAAGAACAATGAAGATGTAGTCATTATGCTTTTAAAACACACCCTAGCAGTAAACGATCAAACAGTGCTTGAGCTACCACTTAAAAGGCAGAAGTTAAGAAATCTGTCTCAAGTATTTCAAATATTTAGAATTAAGAAATTTTGACCACTCCCTGGATAATCAACTTCCATAAACTAACCGGAGCCACCTTTTTGGAGAAAAGACATTAAGAAAGAGACTGGTGCTGAAGACAAATGGCCACAGGTGGCAATTGTGGCTGAAACCTGAGTCAATTATCTAACATCTCTAAGTATTGTCCTTACCAATGCAGTGGGGTCAATATTAAAAGTTCCACCTCATAGGATACTGCAAGGATTATATAAATTTAGGATTTAGTGGTTTGATATTGTTCTGGACACCAAATTTTTTTTTCTTTCTTTCTTTTTTTTTTTTTTTTTGGTTTTTCAAGACAGGGTTTCTCTGTGGCTTTGGAGCCTGTCCTGGAACTAGCTCTGTAGACCAGGTTGGTCTAGAACTCACAGAGATCCACCTGCCTCTGCCTCCCGAGTGCTGGGATTAAAGGCGTGCGCTACCACCGCCTGGCTCACCAAAGTATTCTTAGTTACTTCACTTACAAAGTCTTTCAAACCGTTTATCTTTTTCAGATTTATTTATTTTATGCATGAGTGTTTTAGCTGCATATATGCTTGTGCACCACGTGTATGCCAGGTGCACTCGGAGATCAGGAGGAGGCATCAGATCTGGCGCTGAAGTTAAAGGTGTATGTGAGCCGCCATGTGGGTACTGAGTCTGGGTCCTCTGCAAGAAGAGCAACAACCCAGGGCCTTCTGCTCTCAGGACACAAAATACTCCTAAGCAAAATCTTAGAACTTGGAAATTTTAAAGAAAAACTTGGTAAACTTACAGCTTGTTGGCCTTGTCCCATATCGCCGCATGATCTGATCATGTGTGAATTTCACAAAAGATTCATACTGTTCTGTGAAGATAGAGTAAAGAGTATATACTTATCCCAGAAACCCATCCCTAAGCCTTCAGGCAATTTAGGAAGCAGGATGCAATCTGTTTTCCCTGTTTGCATTCTCTACTCAAACATTCTCTTTTCTCTCCCGTAATTCCACCTACTACTACCCATGGTCTCCAAGAACAAAGATATGTAAACTTGAAGCCCTCAAGTCCTTTCTTTATCACAAAATGAAAACATGATTGAGTGGGATTACAGTGTGGCCAGTAACAGAGGGCTTGTCTAAACACAAATGGGCGAGGTGGATCCCCAACTAAGAAAATAAAGGGAAAATAAGCTGAGAATGGTGGCTCATCCTTGGAAGCCCATTCCTTGAGGGAGCTCTTGATTCGAGGCTAGCCTAGTCCACACGGTAAGTTCCAGATTTATTTCTATTTATTTATTTTGGCTTTTCAAGGAAGGGTTTCTCTGTGTAACAGTCCTAGCTGTCCAGGAACTCACTCTAAGACCAGGCTGGCCTCGAACTCACAGAGATCTGCCTGCTTCTGCCTCACGACAGAGTTATTTTTATTATTAATTTTTTTCCCCCCTCAAGACAGGGTTTTTCTGTGTTGCTTTGGAGCCTGTCCTGGAACTAGTTCTTGCAGACCAGGCTAGCCTTGAACTCACAGAGATCACCTGCCTCTGCCTCCCGAGTGCGGGGATTAAAGGCGTGCGCCACCACCACCCAGCATGTGTTGGTATGTACATTTGAGTACTAGTGCCCTTGCAGTCTGGAGTTATAGATGGTCTCGAGCCACCCGACATGGGTGCTGGGAACTGAACTCAGGTCCTCTGGGAGAGCAGGAAGCACTCTAACTGCTGAGCCACATCAGCCCCATTACTATGCTTGATCACACAAGGCTCTACTTGTCATTACTAATAACTACCCTTTTCCAGCCTCAGCTGACCTATGCTTGCTTTTTTTCTATCATACCTCCCAAAGAACGCTTAACTTCTGCAACAACAAAGTGACTCCAATGCAGAAATTTTGAACATGCTGGTGACGCTGCACTGAAAAAATCCTGACACCTGTTAGAAAGTCAGCACCATAAGTCAACCACCTGTTTGCCAGCTGGCGACCTACTCAATGCCTATAGTTCCAGAAAATTCTTACATATAGAGTTTGGCTTATCTGCTTTTAGAAATGTAAATGAGTTCTCATATGATGTGTAAGTAACACCTGTGACCCCAAAGAGTAGCTGCAGTGCTCACAACCCCATAAGCTCTCTTGCACGAAGCCCTCTTTTCTGAGTTACATCAACAGCAGCAGCCCATGCCTCAGCCTACCTGCGAGTTTGGTGCTGAGGATCTGCTCATACTCCTCCCGGACTTTATCTTCATAGTCTTTTAGGAGGCGCTCACATATTATCCCCACTTGTCGAAGGGTAAAGGTGGGCTGGTCTTTCTTCATCCAGGAAGAACCTGGCAAAAACATAGACATAAGCCGGGTGCAGTAGCAAATGCCTATAAACTCAGCTACTCTAGAGGCAAAAAGTATGGAATTTGAGGCACAAATAGGAAAGACCCTCAAAAATTAAAGACTGATGTAGGGCACTTGCCTAATTCAAGGCTTGAACCAAACCTCAAGTATTCCCTATCCCTCTAAAAAGACAAATCATCTTTACACAACATATTCCTGTTCTATGGTTCAGAAATACGACCTTCATAGAAATACTCAAGATACACAAAAACTAGGCTAGCCTGGCTGGTCAGGGAGCCCCAGGGATCTTGCCCATCTCCACCTCTAAGTGCTAAGATTACAAATGTGCACTGTCACACTAGGTTTTTTTTTTTTTTTAAATGTGCATTCTGAGGACTGCAACTCAGGCCTTCCGACATGCCCTGTATAGATGGAGCTATTTCCCTGGTCTGTGCTCTAGAAGCAAAACTAAAGATAAACTGAGAAGCAGGGGAACAGATATATGTGCCATGTGCTAGCTGAGTCCTAATAATCTGGGTTCATACCCCAAAAAGGACCAGAACCAAAAGCTTAAAGCTGAAGCCTCCAGTCTTGATTAGGAAAAGTACATTTAGAACATAAGGTCATTGGAAATCACTCAGAGGTGTCCAACCTTCTCACATACTGGAACACACAACACTGTCATCTACAAAATTCATGCCTGAGAACTAACTAACTACATAATCAAGATACAAAGAAAGATAACTCATGGAGAGCTACCTGTCTCTGCCTCTGAGTGCTGGAATTAAAGGTGTTCAACACTACACTCCGCCATTCACAATGTCTAAAGTTCATGACTTTGTATTAGACTTCATTCACAGCTACCCTGGGGGTACATGTGCCCCACTCCTGTGGACATCAGATTAGAAAAGTCTGACTGTAAAACAGACACCAAAAATATACTTTCTGATAATGATTCTTTAGCAGGGCAGGGCCAGGGCATCTTTTACTTTTAGGATCCGCAAGTAATTTTGTAAGCTACAGGGAGTCTGAGGCTCAGGACCAGCGGACCTGCTCACAAAATAAAACAAGTACTGACATTAACCTCCTACAACTCCCTTTTTGGAAATGGTCTCAAGAAGTTGAGTTGGCCTTCAGATTGTTAGTACCCCCAAACAACCTTTAACTTCTGATCTTTCTGTCTCTGCCTCTCCAAATACTGGGGCTACAGTTTTATTTGGTGCTGGGGATCCCACTCAGGGCTTCATCAGCATGCGAGGCAAGCACTCTACCAACTGGGCCAGTCACACCTTTATTAATGCATGCTCCTTTTGTGACTAATCAGACTCCTATAAACCCAGCACTTCCAAGGTGGAGGCAGCAGGATAAGGAATTGGGGTCAAGGTCATTCTCTGCTACCTAGTAATGAATCTCTTACCTATAGGCCTTTTTTTCTGTTTTGTTGCTTTACCAGCAGAGGCTGTGGAAATCAAAACTGAAATTTTCAGCTTCTTGGGGGCTAAGATTTCAGATGTGAACATGTTTTATCAAACAAGCTCACTCAAAACACTCAGCAAAAATGGAAGGGATAAGATTATAGCAAGCTTCTACTTTCGAAGTGAGGCCAAAAGAAACAAGCAAAAGCTTGATTCTGGAGCAACAGATTCCACAGGACTTCCTGTCTGCTGATGGTAAAAGAACAGCCTTATAAATCAACATAAAGACCAAGCCCTAGCGCAGGCCTCAGATCTCAGTCTAGAATCTGTTTCTTCATTCCTGTCAGTATTTAAGCTACTTACCTAAAGATTGAAACAAATCTTTTGTGGCTTTTTCCTCTTAAACTAAACAAAGTATTTTTTATCCACAAATGAAACATGACTGAGACATCTAGCCACTCACCATTTCTCTACTCACATTGTTTTCTACTACAGTGTATTACTGGCCTGGCAGTGGTGGCGCACTCCTTTAATCCCAGTACTCGGGAGGCAGAGGCAGGCAGATTCTGTGAGTTTGAGGACAACCTGATCTACAGATTGAGTTCAAATATAGCCAGGGCTACACAGAGAAACTGTCTTGAAATCCCATCCCGAAAGAAAGGGGGGGGGGGAGAAATTGAATCCTTTGAGGAAAGAAACTTTCAACTGTTTTAGGACACATAGGTTTGCAACACTGGCCTGTTCACCATTTATAGGGACAAAGCAGACAAGTCTAGTTCACTAAGTGACAGAGACAATGTCAAATCCTGAGATTTTAGAGCATTGCCCCCGCAAACCACATGTCAAGGTTACACAACAGGACTGTCCAACAGAACTTTCTAAAGCAAATTTCCCACAGTTGCTTGCCCAATATAGTGCCACATACGGCTACTATTTATGTGCCTGAAATAAGATTAATGCATATGAGCACTGGATTTCTAGCTTTGCTGGGTGTGATAGCTTCAGCAAGCAAGAAGACCCCCACAAACTGGAGGACAGCTTGGTCTTTATACTGAGTTCCAGACTAGCCAGGGCTACATACTGAGACCTTGTCTCAACAACAAAATGAAGGACAAGGCATGGTGGCACACAACTTTAATCCCAGCACTCAGGAGACAAAGAGGATCCCTGGGAGTTCCAGGCCAGCCAGGGCTACATGGTAATACCCTATCTTAAAAAACAACTTGCCCAGGGGCTGGAAAGATGGCTCACTGGTTAATTGAGGACCCAGGTTCAATCCCTAGCACCCACATGGCAGTTCATAGCTGTCTATAACTCCAGTTTTAGGGAATATGACACCTCTACATACACATAGATACCTGCAGGCAAAATACCAGTGCACATAAAATAAAAACAAATCACCAAAACAAACAAACTTGCCCAAACCAAAAACAAAACCTCAAAGCAAACATTTTAAAAAAAACAACTTAATTAGTAAGTTTAAATAAGAAATACCTTAGCTCCATTTTATGGTTTGAATCTAGAACATCCCCCATGACTCCATGTTTTAAGGGCTTGTTCTCCAGCTTGTCACATTATTTTGAAGGTTGTGGTGTCTTAAAAGATGAGGCCCAGCAGGTGCAAATAGGTCACTAGGACAGGCCTTTGAAGTTTATGTTTCTACATCTGGTTCCATGTCACCCCCATTTCCTGGTCTGTACCATATGAAGAGGAAGCCAAAAGCTCACTGCATGCCACAAAGGACAATACCATCTGAAGCCATACCCTTCCTGCCTAGTTTGTCAGGTTGTCACAGTACTGAGAAAGTCACACAGCACAGGTGGCTAAAGGACACAGTGTGGCTAAGAGAGGCAAACTGTTTTGAAACAGTGTTGCTATAGATCACAAGCTGGTTTCAAATGCACTGTCCTGGTCTTAGCCTCTTAAATGCCAGGGTTATGTATGTGCATCGCAAAACTAAGCTCACAAATCCTGAAACGGCTTTTCAACACCAAATATGCTTACCTGGAGAACTTGGTGCGGTGAGTGCTGAAGAGGGAGGCTGGCTTTCTGAAGCACAGGCTTCACTCTGACTGAGAACAACCTCTAAATGTCTCCACCTCTGATAACGGCTGTATTCTTGCTTTATGTTCTGAAAAATTTGTTCTATAAAAAGAAAAAAAAAAACTTGAACATTCATTTGTGGTCATTTCTTCAAACTTCCCACCCCTAAAAACTTTGAGAAGATAGGCAAGAAAGGTCTTATTATTTTATTCTAGAAGATGCTGGGGTTCAAACCGAGTATTTTCTACATTAGCCCTGCACTCTACCAATGAGATACATCCCAGCCCAAAGAAGATATTCTGACTAAATATTCCCTTTGTCATACAGGTCATAGTCTCTTCCTCATCTCCAAGTTATTAACAGGTAAATGTTTATACATGTCAGTACTAGAGCTCAAGACTCAATGTTCTTATTCTGACTATTTATGGAGCTGGTAAGATGGCTCAGTGCATAAAGGTGTCTGCTGTGCAAGTCTGGTGCCCCGAGCTCAGTTCCCGGACATAAAACTGTAAGGAGGCAACCAGCTCTACAGCTGTCCTCTGACCACCACACATGTGTCATGCTGACAACATAATGCATTTTAAAACTTGTTTTTTCAAGACAGGGTTTTTCTGTGTAGCTTTGGAGCAAATTTTAAAACATTTTAAATGCCTAGAATAAGGGCTGGAGAGATGGCTCAGCAGTTAAGAGCACTGACTGCTCCTCTGGAGGACCTGGATTTGATTCCCAGCACCCATATGGGGCTCATAATAGTCTTTAACTCCAGTTCCAGGGAATCTAAGTACTCTTCTGGCCTCCACAGCACCAGGCATGCACGTGGTGCACAGTCAAACATGCAGGAAAACACTCATATACATAAAATAAAGATAAACAAACTTCAAAAAAATTTAATTCCTAAAATAATAGCTATTCCCAATCAATTTCCTTAATTTTTTTTCCCGTGGTAAACAAGCAAGTCAGACCTGAATTTTGCTGCATTCACCGCTACAATTTAAAGTAAAATAAGCCATGTTGTTATTTTTAATTTGTTTTGTTTTTGGAAACAGAGTCTCCCGTAGAGCCTAGGCTGGCCTTGATCCTGCTGGAGCTGAGATGACCGCGTGACTCTTCCTGCTGTTCCCCTTCTCAATTCTCCAAGCACTGGAATTAAAAGTGTGCCACCATTACCTGCTCTTTGAGAAATGGTTTCAAATTGTAGTCCACCTTAGTCTTAAATTTAAAGCAATCTCCCTGTCTTAGTTAAGTTTTACTTTTCCACAAAACACAGTATTAAGGGTAAGTCTCTTATGAAAGGTTTCTTAACAATTAAGTTTTTGTCGCGTGAGAAGACAGTGGTACATAGCAAACACCATTAAGTGCAACAGTCTGGACAAAAGATAGGGGAGGAGCTCAGGGCTACTGTTTGGGATTATAAGGCTCCTTAAAAGTGTTTCTAAAGGCCAGGCAGCGCTGGTGGTGCACACCTTCAATCCCAGCGCCTGGGAGGTTCTCTGTAAATTCAAGGTCATCCTGGTCTACAGAGTGAATCCCAGAACAAGTAGGGCTACACAGAGAAACCCTGTCTCAAAAACAAACAAAAAAACAACCACGCAACAACAAAAAACCCACACATAATTAAAAATAAAAATAAATTCTTAAAAAAAAAAGTTTGAGTTGGGTGTGGTGGCAAGCCCATGCCTGTAAGTAACCCCAGCACTTGGAAGGAGGTAGGCAGGAGAATCAGGAATCCAAAGTCATCCTCGATTACACAAAGAGCTTGAGAACAGTCTGAGCTACCTGAGACACCATCTCAAAAAAACAAGCTGGGTTGGTAGCCCATGCCTGTAATCTCAGTGATTGGGAAATAGCAACAGGAGGAGCACTGCTAGGTCAAGGTCAGCTTGGGCTGAGTGAGACCCTGTCTCAAAACAAACAAATGTTCTCAAGCCAGTCTTGAACCCAAAACAATTTCTGAGCTGGGCCTGGTGATGCCAACCTGTAATCCAGCTTCTCTGGGGGCCAAGGAAAGGGGACCCCAAGATGAAGGCTTCACTGGAGAATACAGTAAGGGGAAGACCAGTCCAAGCACCTCAGCAAGACTATCTTAAAAAGTAAAATGAGGGCCGAGGATACAGCTCAGTCAGAGCACTGGTTTCACATGCCATCTATGTTCAATTTCCAGCACTGGAAAAATGAAGAAAGGTGGTATAATAGACAATGTGTGCTAGGACTCAAGTGATTATTTTGAGTTAGTCATCACAAACTGAATCTGCCAATATGATTGAAACACCAATTAGCAACCATAAAACTATATTCTTGGAGACAAGAAGAGTCCAGAAGGATGTGGGTTTCAAGTTTTTATATATAGTGGCATAATACTAAATTCCTTCTCCAGATACTATAAAGCCCCCATAACAAAAGCAGAGACTACATCCATGGTGACCAAGGCCTGTGATTCCAGCACAGGGAGGAGGGGGATGGAGGCAGGAGGATCACTTCGAAGTCTGAGACCATTCTGGCCTATATAACAAATTCCAGACCAGTCTTCTGAACAGGTAATGAGAACCAAAATCACAGAATGAATAATGGTGCTGATGAAGGTATGGTCCAGGAGTTGCACATCTAGGTAAACTAACTCTGCCTAAATGCTAGAACAAACACAGTAATGTTTTTCTTTAGCAAAAGCATGAAATCCAGCCTCTAGATTCTTGAATACAGAGAGGCTTTTTTAAAAAGTCCTGCTCCGCAAGTGCATACCTGCCAGATTCATTCAGTGCAAAGATGTGAGCAACTGCTATGAAACAAGAAAGGACAGGCATGAGGGCAGAAGGGCTCTGGTGCACTCCAGGCCTCCTGCACGGCAGGGTGAATAGTGGAAACACACAACTTAAAGGCTAGCGGGATCCACTACCCAGCCCAAGATGCCAACTACAATCTACACAAGAACATGGTGTGACCTTCTTCTGAAGACCTCCTAAAACAGGAAACAGCATTTATTTTAAAAAATGCAAATTTCTTTGTAACAGTTATATTTTTAATCCTCAATTCTATTATTTAGCTTTTAGCTTCCCGGTTATTTATCAGGCTAAATTCTTCCCCAAAATTCTACAGTGTTTCTGGGCTACTACAAGCCACAACTAAATGCTGTGTGAGCATGGTGGAGCACACCTTGAATCCCAGCACCCAGGAGACAGAAGCAGGTGGAACTTTTTGAGTTCCAGCCAACCAGGGTTACCTAAAGAAACTTTGTCTTAACCTCCCATCCCACAAAAAAACTCAGTCCCAAGGTAGGCATGGTAGTAGGAGTCTGTAATCCCACTCAGTATAGAGGAGGTAGAGGCAGGAAGAACAGAAGTTCAAACTCATCCTTGGCTACACAACATTAACAAGCGGGGTGCTAGTCCAATAAAGCCAGATTGATTCGAAATCAAGACATGCCTGAAACCCAGAGCTCAGGAGGCTGAGTTCAGTCATCCTTAGTTATCTACTGAATTCAAGACCAGCCTATGCTACATGCCTCCTCCCTCCAAACTCCTAACACAGTGAGGAAAAAAGAGAAGGAAGATGTAAAAATCAGATTGTTACATTCCTTTTCCCCTAAGATGATATCATTGTTTTCTGGAGTTCTGTGACAGGGCCTGGATAAGACCTGGGTAGCTTAGAACTCATTATATAGACCAGGTTGGCCCTGAGCTTGTAGTAATCCTGTTTTTGCTTCTGAAATTACAGTATGTGCTGAGATTACAGTATGGAGTGCCAAACCTTATTCTATTTGTAGAGCAACTGACAGCATCTCTCTTATTTATCTTTGAATCCAGAAGGCATTTTTTTACTTAAGATAAAAAGCATTAAATAGGGGGCTGGAGAGATGGCTCAGTGGTTAAACGCATTAGCTGTTCTTCTAGGGGACCTGAGTTCAATTCCTAGCACCCTCGTGGCAGCTCACAACCATCTATAACTCCAGTTCCAGGGATCTGATACCGTTAGACCAATGCACATAAAATAAAGTTAAAGACATTTTAAAAAAACATTAAATAATGTATTAATGCTTCATATTTCTTTCATGACTGACAGAACCAAAATCCAATAAACACTAAGAAATATGAGAGTGGGGTGTGTTTAATAAATTAAAAACTTGCTGGGCGGTGGTGGCGCATGCCTTTAATCCCAGCATTTGGGAGGCAGAGGCAGGAGGATTTCTATGAGTTCGAGGCCAGCCTGGTCTACAAGAGCTAGCTCCAGGACAGGCTCCAAAGCCACAGAGAAACCCTGTCTCAAAAAAACATAAACAAAACAAACAAGTAAATAAAAAACTTAAAAAACGTAACAGAGTTTGGGGCATTTCGTTTCCTCAGAACATGACTGAAACTTTGGGTTCCAAACCTACCACCTCCAACAACAAAAAGTGACCTAATTCTAGAACTCTGCCATATTTTTTTTGGGGGGGGGAGGGGTTCTCTATGTAACAGCCCTGGCTGTCCTGGAACTCTGTAGACCAGGCTGGCCTTGAACTCACAGAAAGATCCACCTTTCTCTGCCTTCCAAGTGCCAGTATTCAATGTGTGTTCCACCACCACCAGGCAAACTCTGTCATATTCAATTTTCTGAATACATTTAACAATGGTCATTAAACAGCTAAGATCGTCTGAACCACAACACAATTGTACAGAAAATTAAGTATTGAAAAAATAAAACTTCTGGGGCTGGAGAGATGGCTCAAGTGGTTGAGAGCACTCACTGGCTGCTCTTCAGAGGACTCAGCTTCAATTCCCAGCATCCACATGCCAGCTCATACCTGCCTGTAACTTCAGTTCTAGGGGACCTGACACCCTCACACAGACATACATGCAAGTAAAACACCAATGCACATAAAAATAAATTTTAAAAAGAAAAAAAGGAAATAAAAACTTTTATGTAAACAGACTTCCAGGCCTCTGCCTTTTTGAACCGGGGTCTTCCTACACTGCCCTGGCTGGTGTGGGATTTCTAGGCTCAAGCAATCTTCCTGTCTCAACCCTGCCTTCCCCTGCTCTGGGGGCCTTTCATAAAAAACAAAAACAAAAACAAAACCACTTCCAGTGTTCAGTCATTCTGTGTGTAAGGTTATATATAACATTGAGTCATCAGGACATTTAAGTTGAGAAGATTCCATCATGGGTCAGACTAGGTAATGGAGGGGAAGACTCTATTTAGAAATGATTATTGGGATCAGCCATGATGGGTTTCAAGTCTGTGAGTCCAGCACTCGTGAGGCTGAGGCAGGAGGACTGCTGAACTCAAGAGAGGCCTGGGCCACACTGTGGATTCTAGGCCAAGCTAGAGAGTGAAACACTGTCACAAATCAGCAAAGGAAGTGACTATTGAGATTAACAAACTCAACGGTAAAGATACAGCAATGTGGCTCTAGGGGAAAGGGCAGAGACACCATTTAAAGATTCCATGATTAAGAAGGGAACACACATACAGAGACAAAGCTGGAGAGGGGTCTGCTGGTGGCAGCAAACGTCTTCGAGTGGACATGCAGAGGGAGGAAATGAAAACTAAAGGCACTAGCGACTGAAAAGGTGAGAAAAATGATTTAAAAGGATTACAGGTTTTGCTAACGCTTAGAATAATTAAGTAATACAAAGAAACGACTGGACCAAATCCCCTTTTGAGGGCTCATTTCTGGGATCCCTTTGAAATTGCTGATTATAAATGCTGAGGCACTTTCCCTCCTGCTGCAATACGATAGGTATCTGGACGTCACATGAGTCCTTCCTTTTTGCCTTGGCCAAAATGAAGTCAAGTCACCGTATTAGACATCTGTATTCCTGGTTCAGAATCTCTATATCCTGAAGGATTCTCAAACACTAGCTCATCAGCTACCCACTCCCAGCCATACAGGAGACAAGACAATAGCCATACAATAAAACATGGCCAGTCCCTCGAAGAAATAGGCTGAAATCATATTCCACGACTGCTGAGTGGCTTCTAGAAATCAAGTCTCCCTACAAGCTCCAGCCCGGTGCGTCGCCGCACACACTCACGCCCCCTCCTCTCTAATTGGTCTCCCTACTCAAGGCAGGGTTCGTGACCAGAATCCAATTTTCCATGGCCCACTGGATCTGCCGGGAGGTTTCGTACAGCGGAGGCAGGAGGGGCTTCAGGGACACGAAACGCCTTCGGCGACGTAGGGGTATCCCCACCTCAGCTCGGTGCCCACCCCTCCAGGCTTACCAGCTCTAGGAAACCCCGAAAACCAACACAGCGGGGCCATTGCCCTTCCCGGATGTCTCCTGTCCCCGGAAGCAACCGAGCCCAGCAGCACCCCAGTTCCTTTTTCTCCCAAGGCCGATGTGAGGTGCAGAGGTAATTTCGGCCGCCGTCCGCGACCCCCGCCTCCTCCCCACCACCCCCCACGCCCTGGCCTGGCTTCCTGCCAAGTCCGCAGCAGCAGTGCAGGTTACCCGGAGTTGGAAGGCGACGCTCGCTGCCCGGCAGGGCAGGCTGCTGGAGACTTGTCGGCGGCATCTGCGTCTGAAGCGGTGGCGGCTCGGCGTCCGGGGGCCGGAGGCCCGGAGTGGGGCCGGGCAGAGGGGCACAGCGTCGCCGCTTCGGGGAGCCGGGGCTCAGCAGCGCCGCCTCGAACTCCATGGGCCGCTTCAATGTCGCCCCGCACGCCATCCCGCGGAGGGGCCAAGGACCAGACGCAGACGCGGCAACAACGGCGGCCAGGACCCAACTCCTGAGCTACGGGTCCCAAGCCAAGCCGGCTCCAATGGCGCCTCCGGCACCCGGCAGCCGCACTGGCCCCGCCCCCTGTGACGTCACGGACGTGCGCCACCGCCCGGCGGAGGGGGGGTAAGCCGGAAGAGGGCCTCTCCAGGAGGTCCGCAGGCCTGGGCTCGGCCCGAGGCGCCCCCCGCGGAGGAAGTGGGCCGGCCTGGGCGTAGAGCGTGGTCGCCTAGCAACACTGGGAAGGCCCCCGCCCCCGCCCCCCCCCAGGGCCCCCCTTTCCGGGGCTCGGCTGGGTGGCCTCGGAGGTCTTTCATACCTGCGCGGCGGGGGGAGAGGGGGGATGGGAGAGACCTACGGAGACTCTGGGTTCCCGGTGGCCGCGTGACCTGCTTTTGGGCAGTCTTGTCCCTGATAAACGAGGTGATTCTAAAGGGTTATCCAGGGCTTTTCGCCGAGTCCCAAGAAATCTTCACAAACATAGCCGGGTTATCTGAGGATAGGCTTTATTTAATCCATGAACCCTGTGCTTTCATGGGCAAAATTGGAAGAGGTGTGTTATGAGTGAATGTATTTTGGAGCTAGATGACACGTTCATTAATCAGCTGGATGTGTTGCTCAAAAAGGATGAAAAAGAAAAGAAAAAACTACCAGAGAACTCGCTGGCTTAAACCGTCTAAGCAAGTGATACCAGAATGCTAGGAACTTCCCCTGATAGCTGATTTGGCAGCTGGCTTCCTCATCTGACTTGGCAATGCAGGCAAGCTCTTCCTCAGGTCCATCTAGATTCTCTGCCGCACTGTTGGCTGGAAAATGCTTTTGATATTCTGCAAATGAATAGAACACAGGGAGGTTCTGCATTTAGAAACCGTGTGTGGTTATTATTTTTCTGGGGGAGTAACTCCAAGGCTTTCAAATTCATCAACAGAGTGATCGGACCCTCGAACCCCCTGCCCCTGTCATAAACCTTATTCATATATTAATGGTCGTGGCTCCTGTAGTCTGGCTGCAACATATCTCTATAATCGACTTTCCCAGACACTCCAAACTTGAGATACTCATTTCTAATAGCCAAGGTGGCTGTCTACGTACTTCACACTTGGGTTAGAGAAGAGGCGTACTACCTCCAGTCTTTTTTTTTTTTTAAGTCCTTTTTTGGTTGTTTTTCTCTGAGTCCTCTTCTGTTTCTACAAACTCTTTAAGGATCATAATATTGGTCATGTATTTTCACATTTCTTTTTGTAAAATAAAATAAACAATTCGAATATGTCCCTGCATAGCAAATTGCTGGTTTTTTGTTTGCTTTTTGCTGTATTCAACCCTTAGGCCTCTCCAGGCATACCCATGAGCTATGTCTCTAGCCCCTGTCCTGTTAAGGTTTTTTTTGTTTTGTTTTTTTGCTTTTTGTTTTGGTTTTTCGAGACAGGGTTTCTCTGTGGCTTTGGAGCCCGTCCTGGAACTAGCTCTTGTAGACCAGGCTGGCCTTGAACTCACAGAGATCCGCCTGCCTCTGCCTCCCGAGTGCTGGGATTAAAGGCGTGAGCCACCACCACCCGGCAGTTTATTTTAGCATATTTGTTGTCTATATTGATGTAAAGGTGGTTTAAACTAAAATCTAGAAATAAAACACGAGCTAATCAGGTGGTGGCGGCGCACGCCTTTAATCCCAGCACTCAAGAGGCAGAAGCAAGAGGATCTCTGTGAGTTCAAGGCCAGCCTGGTTTGTAGAAGGAGTTCAGGACAGCCAGGGCTACACACAGAGAAACCCTGTCTTGTAAAACCAAAATAAACAAACAAACAAAACTTCAAAACAAACCTTAGTGCTGAAGAAAAAGAACACAATTATCTCGGCTTTAAACTGAATTTAAAATTTACTTCCGAGCTTCTTGGATGCCAAGGGAAAATGAAGCTATAGTCGAGCTGAATAGATGTTATTATCTGACAGGAATCAGTTCACCAGAGGACACAGACCATCATTTTGTATATCACTCCATTCTACAGGTGGACTCTCGTGACTTTATTGGGAAACAGTGAATGATGTAATTTAGCCTTCAAATGACTTGTATGGCTGTTTCTTATGTTCAATAAAAGCCAAGGACATGAAAAGCCACTTAATGGTGGTTATTTTTTAAGGGGACATGTTTAAGAGCTCCAAGTAAATTGTTTTCTTGTGGTATAAACAGATACAAAGTGAGAGATTAGAAGATTTGAAAAGTATGTCCCTTGGGTGGACATTCTAAACACACCTCTTTTAGCTAGGGTTTTGCTAACTGCTTTGATAGCCACTCTGTGATCCTTTCAAACACTGAGCGTGCCTTGGAAGATTGTTTTAACAGAGGAAGCTATAATTTGCATATATGTCTGACTGTGCTTCAAAACGATACATTCCTTGAGAATAATAAGGAAGCCTTATTCATCTCTATTCCTCTGTTACCCACACAGTGTTTGAACGCAAGAAGGGAATAGGCACAGAATAAATATTAGTCAAATGAATAAATGGCAATTATTATTCTATCTCTGAAAGTTGATAGACCACATTGCTGAATGAGGGTGGTTTCAGATGATTCAGAAGCCAAACAAGTAGGTGGTACATCCTATTACATGTTGCAGATGACAGCGGCCCAACCAGGGAGGTGCTTGTGAGGGAGGTGGATGGGCTGCTCTGACAGGATGGAAACTCAGTCCTTATGAGGTCACCGCACTCCAGGTCAACTTTGCTGTAACTTCTGCAGGCACTTGACTAGGCATGTACATGCATGCACCACACACACGTAATTGAGTAGCTCTGTGTGTAAGGCATTATGCTATCAAGCTTTTGTGGTTGCAGATACTTTGGTGAGTAAAGAGGCTTGCTTCTTGCCCTCCAAGGTTTTCTAGTCTGCTAGAGATGACCACTACTAATGAAACAGTCCCAACAAATATCTAATTATAATCTGTGACAAGTACTGGGAAGGAAACGGACAGGATGTGAGAACACAACTGGGAGTCTTCGACTGTCCTGGAGTCAGAGGAAACCGAAGAAGCAGAAGCTGAAAATGAGTGCAGGTGAGTGTACTAAGAGGGTGCGTGTCCAAGAAGAGGCAGCATGTAGAAAAGCCTATGGCAGAAGTGACCCGCACTAAAAATGTTGGAGGGACCAAAGAAGTCTCAAGCAGCTGTGGTAAGGCCATCCATGAATGAATGCAGAGAGAAAGCAAGTAGAACTTTGTGGTTAGATCTACATTGGAAAAAACAAAGAAAACAAAAACCAAACCAAAACCAAAAGATTTACATTTGAAAAGATTCCTGGCTACACTAGGGAGAACAGGTTGGAAAAAATGAGAACTACATGAAGGAAATACATATTTATTTGTCTGTGTTTGTTTATTTTTTGGTTTTTCAAGACAGGGTTTCTCAGTGTAGCCTTGACTGTCCTGGTGCTGGGATTAAAGGAAAATGCGCCATCACCACCTGGCAAGATAATTTTTTTTTAAAGGATATTATTGAAGCCAGTGATGGCCTGTAATTCCAGCACTTGGGGGTGAAGCCAGGAAGATCAGGGCTGCCCTCAACTACCTGGCAAGTTGGAGGGCAGCCTGGATTATAAGACTTTGTTTCAAAATACAAAATCAAATCTCCTTAGAGCTATACCACTTCTGTCCCTCACATTCCACTGAATTAGGTAAGTAGAGGAAAGTATCTGTAGATAATGTGGGAAGGGAGGGAGATGAAATCAACAGATCTTAGTGAATCTTAGTGTGGGGGCAAGGAGGAGCAGGGTTTACATGTTACTGAGAGGCTTTTGACTTTAACAGAGCTATCTCATGAGAAATTTTGCGTATGTGGGTGCATGCATGAGTAAGTACGTGCGTGCACATGTGTGTGCATGTGTGTGTGTGTGTGTGAGTGTGTGCACACACGCCAGCCACGATACACATGTGGAGATCAAAGGACAACTTCTGGAAGTGGTTTCTCTCCTACCATGTCGGTCCCAGGGATTGTCTTGTCGTGTTTGGTGGCGGACACCTTTATTCACTGAGCTAGCTCATCAGCCTCTTTGTTTCTTGAGACAGGGTCTTGCCTGGATGGCGGAGCATGATGACTCTCATCTGTAATCCCAGCACTTGGGATGCTGAGACAGGGAGGAGGGGCAGGAGATCAAGACCAGCCTCAGTTACATAGCAAATTTGAGATCAGTCTTGGTTGCATGAAACCCTGACTCCAAACAAAACCAAACCTTGTCCAGGCTGGCCCTAAACTCACTCTGCAGTCTAGGTTCGCCTTGAACATACGATGCTCCTGCCTCTCCCTGCTGAGTAGTTGGGGTTAAAAGTCTAGGCCACCAAGTCAACCTTCTTTTGAGATTAGGTCCTCCTGTATGTCCAAGACTGGCCTAGAACTGTCTAGCTGTGGCTGGCTTTGAATTTGAGGTGGGCTACCCTAAGGATTCAGCTTCTTAAGTAGTGGAGTCATACCATGCTTAGCTCTTTGAAGGCTCTTTTCTTTCTTTTTAAGGTTTATTTAAGAAATTTATTGTGTCCGTATATCAGCCATGTTTATGTCAGTACCTGTGAAGGCTAAAAGAGGAACCTGGGTGTTTTATTTATTTTGATTTTTCAATACAGAGATTCTCTGAAACTTTGGAGCCTGTCCTGGAACTCACTCTGTAGACCAGGCTGGCCTCGAACTCACAGAGATCCTCCTGCCTCTGTCTCCCAAATGCTGGGACTAAAGGCGTGGGTCACCACCACCCGGCTGATCCTGGGTGTTATTAACCAGTGTGCTATCTCTCCAGTTCCCATCTATGAATGTTCTTAAGTGGATAAAAATTTTAAAAAATCATTTCACTATAATCAAGGTATGATGTTATGCCTATAGCACTAGGTTTGATCCCCAGCATCCACATGGCAGTTCACAACTGTCTGCAACTCCAGTCTCTGGAGATCTGATGCCCTCTTTGGTCTTGGTGGGCAAGCACACATGTGGTGCACAGACATATATGCATAAAAATACCTATTCATGTAAAAATATTTATTTTAAAGTTAAATAAATAAAGGCATTCAGAAGGACTATCTGGCAAAGTCAATGTCAGGAGAGTCAGAGAGGCAACGCTGATTTCAGGAGGAATCTGAAGTACTTACTAAGACTTAATTGACTAACAATGTAGTGATAGAAGACATAATTTGGTAACTTGTAATAGCCATACACTAAACAAATGACAGCTACATACATGAAAACATCTTATAAATATACAAGATGGCTCAGTAACTAAAATTACTCGCTACACAAGCCTGATGACTTGAATTTGATTCCTGGAACCCAGGGAGGGAAGGAGAAAACTTGTCCTCTGACTTCTGCACATGAACTGTGGCATGCATGTATCAGCACTCACACAGGCACAGCACACACACACACACACACACACACACAGGCACACACTAATAAAAAATAAAAATATAAAGCAAAAAACTATTAACTGAAGAATATTTGATAAAAATACAATCTAAAAAGATTATTTTATATTTGTTTATATAATTATGTCAGTGGGCATATGCATATCATAGCAGCTATGTGGCAGTCAGAGGACAGTTTGCAGTAGTTGGTTCTCTTGTTCCCTCTTGTGGTCCCTGAGGATGGAATTCCCGTCATCAGACTTGGTGGCAAGGGTCTTCATTTGCTGAGCCATCTGAATGGTCCAAGCTCAGGCTTTCTCACAAGAAAGCCAAGGGCTCTCCAACACACAGACTTCTATGTCACTGTTGAGGAGGGGCTCATAAAGTAAATGAGAGAAAAAAGTCAAAAGAAAAATGTATATTGTTGAATGCCGTGAGAGTTCCAGAAGCATGGAGCGAAGACAGAGTGATACCCTGGTAGCAGCTGGGATGCACACCCTACACACCCTTCGCATTGTCTGCACTTATACCCGCTACTTCCCTGCTCTCTGCATGGCATGGGAGTGTATGGCACAGGAGTGTAGCTTTTCTGAGGCCACCAGAGGTCACTCCATCTCCCTCTGTCACAGGGTACAGAATCCTAGTATTGGACTAGGTGCCATGGTGCCTGCCTTCCTTGGGCTTTCTTTCATGGCTCCTGGGCTGTTCTGTGCCTCTTCCTCTGTTCTGTCCTGGTGTGGTGACTGCTGGAGCAGTTTCTGTCATTATTGGGGACCTAAACTCTCTCCTTTCTGCCAGACTGCCAGTTGGCATGGTTAAAACTTAGATGAAGGGACCAAGCAAGTGTGGATTCTAATGCCAGTTCTATTATGAGCTACTTTTATGCCTAGGGCAGTCGTAACGTATCTGAGCTGCACTTATAAAATAAACTTGGGACTGGTTAAGAGAACTGGCTGCTCTTCCAGGGCACCCACATGGCAGCTCAAAAATGTATCCCAGTTCAGGGTATCTTATGCCCTCTTCTGGAACCAAGCACACACATGAAGCACAGACATACACACAGGCAAAACACTCAAACACACACACAAAAAATAAAATTAGAAAAAAATAAACTAAAAAATAAAATAAGCCTGCATTACCAGTTAAGTGTCAGAACAAACTGGATGGTGTATCTCAGATGGTTAGGATGACTCAGTTTTCTTTCTTTCTTTATATCTGTTCTGGGATTGAACCCAGGACCTTGGGTATACTGGGCAAGTGCTCCACCACTGAACTGCATTCCCAGCCCTTCTGCTCATGTTACAAACTGGGCAAGAATATTTTTGCACAGTGCCGACACTAATATTTGGTTAATTTTTCTTTACTTCTCAGTCCCCAGCTCTTATACACTTTCTTTCTTTCTTACCATGTAGCCCACAGTAGCCCGTAATTCACTATGTGGACCAGGCTGGCCTTGAACTCACAGAGATCCAACTGCCTCTCCTCCCAAGTGCTGGGGTTAAAGGCATGCACCACCACACTCAGCATTACACTATCACACACACGTGCACACACACATACACACAATTTAAAAAATTAGAAAGACTGAGAATATAGCTCACTGGTAGAGTACTCATCTTACATGCAGGAAGTTGTAGTGATATTTTGTTTGTGATCCTGAAGATCAGAGTGCGGAACTATCCACTAGTTAGCCACGGAGGCCAGGCAGTGATGGCCACACACCTTTAATTCCAGCACTTAGGAGACTGAGACAATCTCTGCGAGTTCAAGGCCACCATAGGCTACACAAGATTTAATCTGTCTAAAAGAGAAACAGAGCTCACACAAAGGTGATCCCAGCACTTGGGAGTCACAAGCCTTTAATCCCAGCAGTAGGGAGGTGAGACAGGAGTGATATGGCTGGGCTTGGGCGGAGAAAGAAATATAAGACCGGAGGAGACAGGAGCTCAGATGCAGCCCGAGGACTCATAGAGACAGGATTGCTGCTTTGGTCTGAGCATTGGTAGAGGTTAGAACTCTAGTGGCTGCTGCTCTGCTTTTCCAACCCTTCAGCTTTCACCCCTGATAGCTGACACTGAGTTTTTATTATTAGAATTTGTGCTACAGGAGTATTAAACTCCCCCCCCCCAAAAAAAAGCAACTGTAATTCCCTCCTTCACATGGCAAGAAGTTGAACAGACATCCATAGGCACAAGTTTATCTGGATTCATCAACTTATTGCCATAATTTGGTCAAAGGGAAGTTGGACACAAGGCAGCTTCAAGAGCAATATCATACTTTACCACTGATGCCATGGTAACGGCAAAAGTTGTAGAACAGGCCAGGGCTGACTGGAACTAGTTGACTTAAATGACGAACCTACATTGCACCATATTCTCCAAAGATCCAAGAGTAAGCACAGATGGTAAAGTCTTAGGAGCCACCCAGGTAATAGCCACACTGAAAATGCAGTTGCCATTGTATGAAGCCCATGGGCTAATTGACCTGGACCTTGGAGAGGATATCTCTGCATCTCTAAGATTACTTGGGGTCTGAGGACGCCTGTGCATTGTTATGATATTTGCCAAATGTACAGGAAACCATGTGTTCAGTCCCTAGCACTACATAAACCAGTTTCCACTCAAATATGAATTTATTTCAGGTAGGTTTTTCTTTTTGTTTTATTTTGCTTTGTTTGTTTTGTTTTGGAACTGTCCAAAACATCCTCATCTGTGGAGATGAGGATGACAATGAACTTCCAATGGCCCTCCCTCAACCTCAATCCAGCGCAGAGATGAAAGGCACTCAGGAGGCAGAGGCAGGTGGGTCTCTGAGTTCCAGGCCAGCCTGGTCTACAGAATGAGTTCCAGCACAGGCAGGACTACACAGAGAAACCCCTTCTCAAAAAACCAAAACAAACCAAAAAAACTTCTCATAGATAGTAACTGACAGCCTGGTCACTTGATCAGGAAGATATAAAACAAAAAATAACTGTCAAAAGGCACCTTAACTGAGTATACCCCATGTTTAAAATTGGATTATTTGGTATTTTGATGTCTAGTTTCATGGTATGTGTCCACTCATAAGTGAATATTAGATACGAAGCAAAGGATAACCAGGCTACAATCCACAGCGCCAGAGAAGATAGGTGACAGGAAGACCCTAAGAGGGACACAAGGACTGCCCAGGGAAGGGGAATTAGATGAAATCTTCTGGGTAAATTGGGGGTGGGAGGTTGGTAATGAGGAGGGGATGGGACATGAGAACATGAGGGAATGGATGGTGGGGGGAGGATGGAGTGGGAGAGCGATGAGAGATCTCTTGACAGAGAGAGCCACTATGGAGTTAGGGGGAAACCTGGTGCTAGGGAAATTCCCAAGAATCCACGAGGATAACCCCAGATAATAAAGAGGGTTGCTGAATTGGCCTTCCCCTGTAATCAGATTGGTGAATACCCCAACTATCATCATAGATCCTTCATCCAGAAATTGATGGAACCAGATGCAGAGATCCACAGTCAAACAGCAGGCCAAGCTCCAGGAAACCAGTTGAAAAGAGGGAAGACAAGATCGTGATGGAGAAATATACAGAGACAGCTGAACCAAGCTTGTGGAAACTCATGAACTCTAGACTGACAGCTGTGGAGCCTCCATGGGGCCAAACTAGGTCTTCCACATGTGGAAGACAGTTGTGAAGCTTGGGCTATCTGAGGGGCCCCTGGCAGTGGGACCAGGTTCTATCCCTGGTGCATGAGCTAGTTTGTTGGAGCCCATTCCCTATGGTGCTCAGTCTTAATGTAGCAGGGAGGGCCTTGGTCCTGCCCCAACTTAGTGTGCCAGATTTTGTTGACTCTTCATGGGAACCCTTACCTGTTGGGAAGAGTAGATGGGGGGAAGACTGGGAGAAAGTGAAGGGGGGGGTATAAAGTGGGGTGAGAGGAAGGGCATGAGGAGGGGCATTTGGAATGTAAAATAAAATTAAAAAGATATTTAATTAAAAAAAAAGAAGTCCTCACTAGGATACTGATATTCTATTTAGCATCCAATTCCATAAAGCAAATAAACCTCTTTTTTATTATACCTTCCTCAGGCCTGGACATTTTGCTATAGCAACAACAAAAAAATCCTAGCAATGCAAAAACCGTTAAGATTACAGGACTGAACTATCATCAGTTTATGGTTTGTGAAGTACTGAGAATTGAACCTAGGGCTTCGTGTGTGCTAGGTAAGAACTCTACAAAGTGGGCTCCAGACTATCTTTTTCCATTAGTATTACCAGGACATGATCTTTCTTATGTAGTTCAGGCTGACTTTGAACCTGTGATCTTCTTAGGTCAGCCTTTCTGAATGCTGATCACAGGTGTACCTGTACTAAACCTGACTCTTTGCTTGTTTTTGTTTTTGAGACAAGGTTTTTTGTTTTGTTGTTGTTGTTGCTTTGTTTTTTGTTTGTTTGTTTGTTTTGTTTGTTTTTGTTTTTTTGAGACAGGATTTCTCTGCAGCTTTGGAGCCAGTCCTGGAACTAGCACTTGTAGACTCTTGTAGGCTGGTCTCGAACTCACAGAGATCTGCCTGCCTCTGCCTCCTGAGTGCTGGGATTAAAGGCGTGCGCCACCACCGCCCGGCATTGTTGCTTTTTTGTTTAGCCCTGGCTGTCCTGGAATTCCACTTTGTAAACCAGGCTGACCTAAGACTCATAGAGATCCTCCTGCCTCTGCCTCTGCCTCCTTAGTGTTAGGATTAAAGGTGTGCGCCACCACTGCCCATTTCTAAAATGGCTCCTGTAGTAACTAACACAATCCCAGTCTTGTTGCAGAGTAGGGTACCTAGGCCCCATTTACCCCAGGGTACTGAGCAATACACTTGAAATTTCTGCTGATTTTCCAAGGAAGGTAACTTACACACCATGAACCTAGGGAGACCCATTGATAATTTAAACAGTTTTAGTATTTGCCCCCCTCCTTCAATCATAAACTTGAAAAATAACACTCATCTTTTCCCAGATGTAGAGTAGACAGAATTTACTTAAATATGAGCAACCTGTTGATAGAGGACGAGGCCTCATCTTGCCTTCAGGGTATAATCAAAACAGAACTTAAGATAAATAATTCTTGAAGTGGATCAAGTGTGGTGGCTCCTACTATTGCCCCAGGACTCTGGAGGCTAATGCAGGGGTTTGAGCCTGTGGTGTGAGGCCAACCTAGGATATATAGTGAGTTCTACCCTAGTATGGATATAAGGTAAAACCCTATTTCTTTCTTTCTTTTTATTTTATTTATTTAATTATTTTGAGACAGAGTCTCACTATGTAGCTCCGATTAGCCTGGAACTCAAAATGTAGATCAGACTGGTCTTGAACTCACAGAAGTCTGCCTGCCTCTCTGCCTGAGTACTGGAAATAAAAGTGTGTGCCACCGTGCCCACCTGATAACCTATTTCAAAATTCAAAACCAAATAAAACAAAACAAATAAGAGCAGGGCATGGTCGTGCTTGGGAAGCAGGAGGATTAAGAGTTCAGGACTGGGCATGGTAGCTCAGGCCTGTAATCCTAGTACCAAGGAGGCAGAAACAGGAAGACTGCCCACAAATGTGAGGCCAACTTGGTCTACATTCTAGGCCAGCCTTTATTGCAAAGTGAGGCCCTATCTCAATAAAACAAAACAGACAGAGTGGAGCAGAACAGAACACAATAGAACAAATGAGAGTTCAGGATTGGACTGGGGAGATGGCCCAGCAGTTAAGAGCGTGTACTACTGTTCCGGAGGATCAGAGCTCAGTTCCTAGCACCAATGCTGGGTGACTCACAGCCACTAGTAGCTCCAGCTCAATGAGATGAAAGGCCTCTTTTGGCCTCTTAAGGCAGCTGTGCCCACCCCCACAGACCTATATACATACACACAAATTTTAAAAAATGAAAAAGGCTGGGAGTGGTGGTGCACGCCTTTAGTCCCAGCACTCGGGAGCCAGAGGCAGGTGGATCTCTGTGAGTCCGAGGCCAGTCTGGTCTACAGAGTGAGTTCCAGGACAGCCAGAGCTACATAAAGAAACCCTGTCTTCAGAAAATCATAAACAAACAAAACAAAACAAAAAGGTTTCAGGGCAATCCTAGCTATATTGTGAACTCAAGACCACTCTGCCTCAAAATAAGAAGAACAAAACTTCTTTTTTAAAAGCATACAACTATTTCTCTTTATTTCTACCTATATAAGGTATAAGATATATATGTGTTTACAAGAAAACTTTCAGAAATTATCACACACAAACTAGAAATCACATCGAAAAACACCATAAAAAGTTCAGTTCTCCAACAAAAGCTGCAAAGTACTAGCTATGTAAAAGTGGAATCACTAACTGTACAAAATATATGGCAAATAGCATATCAGGAAAAAATAATACAATAAATACTCTTTTTTTTAAAAAAAAGATAGATTAAAATGTAAAGAACTATTAGGCAGTGGAAAAAAAAACCTTTCTCTGATGGGTTACAGGCTGCTGAACTTGCAAAGAAAAAGCCTGTTCGAAGAACTGGCTCAGAGGTCAAGAGCACAGAGGATCTGGGTCCAATTCCCACACCCACCAGGCAGCTAACAACCTCAGCCCCATGGGATCTCATGCCCTCTTCTGACCTCGTCAGGCATCACACATGCACGTGGCACATCTATGCAGATAAGTATATCTGTATATACACGCATGCAGACAAAAACACCCATACATATGAAATAATAAAATAATAATTAATAAAGAAAAAGGCTAAGTCAAAGAAGCTGTGGAGGCGGTTGCTATGGGGATGACCTACAAAGGATCCAGAGACTCCTGGCCCAGTGTGTACCTTTTCTCCACTCAGTAACTTACCTTCATCTCAGGCATGCCATCCTCTTTCTTAACAAGCTCTATTTTTTTTTTTTTTTTGTTTTTCAAGACAGGGTTTCTCTGTGGCTTTGGAGCCTGTCCTGGAACTAGCTCTTGTAGACCAGGCTGGTCTAGAACTCACAGAGATCCACCTGCCTCTGCCTCCCGAGTGCTGGGATTAAAGGAGTGCGCCACCACCGCCCGGCAACAAGCTCTATTTCTATTACTAACCCCTGGTACAATCCTGCAGGCACTTACACCCAGGTGTACACATGCTAAAATGAAGGTTCCCTAGTGTGGTGGCTCATACCTCTAATCCCAGAACTTGGGAGGCAGAAGCAGGTGGATCTCTGTGAGTTCGAGGCCAGCCTGGTCTACGGAGAGAGTTCTGGAGAGCCAGGGTTACATAGTGAAACCTTGTCTTGATTTAACAAACAAACTAAAATGGTAGAATAGTTCCTAGGGAAGGACTCTGAGGTAGATCCCTGACTTCCACACATGTGGGCGTGCACAATACAGATTTGTTGTTCTTGTGTGCCTGCCTTTAACAGTGGAGCCATATCTCTTGCCCTACATACATAAACAAACAAACAAAAAACCTGGCTGTCTTTCCAAATTCTCTTTGATATATTTTGGTGAAAATATGTTAGTATTTTTCTTTTGTAGTGTTGGGGATAGAACATAGGGCCTCCAACACGCCTATGTTAGTATTTTTCTTGTGTAGTGTTGGGGACAGGACATAGGGCCTCCAAGCACCCTGCCACTAAGCCACACCCAAGGCCAAAGATAACAATTTGGGGGATGTGGTGGAGCCAGGTTTCCTTATATTGCCTAGGTCACCTTCAATTTCTTGATCTTAGAGGATCCTCCCACTTCCACCCCCCATATGCTGGAATTACAGACAGTGACACTATGCCTGGCCCTGGATATAGTCGTATTAATGTGGTTGGGTTTATCAACCATATTCTTTTTTGTTTGTTGTCGGTTTTGGTTTTGTTTGTTTGTTTGTTTTCTGGTTTTTCGAGACAGGGTTTCTCTGTAGCTTTGGAGCCTGTCCTGGAACTAGCTCTTGTAGACCAGGCTGGCCTCGAACTCACAGAGATCCACCTGTCTCTGTCTCCCGAGTGCTGGGATTAAAGACGTGCATTATGACCACCCGGCATCAATCATTTACTTAATAGTGTGTATGACAAAAATGAATTCTAAAGAGACACCTGAGTCTCTCAGTCTATCAACTATTAAACAGTGGATCTCAAGGAAATAGGAATTTCCCCGGCATCTCATGCTGGGAGAAGGAAAGCGCCCCCCCCCATCAAGGGGGAGCTTATAGTCTAGAGATTTCAAACAGTTAGACAACTTGTCATATCACCTTACAAGATGAGCCTGAAGCCCAGACAACCCTGGGTCAGTGGGGGTTAGATCCACACCTTGACTAGGACTGCCTAGATGTGCGTATCCAGCCTCGGCTCTCCATTTAAACTTTGATTTCACTTTAGGAGTCTGAAGACTTGAGCGGTTGACTTGGCTCTCTTTGTCTCTATTCCCTACATGTCCACTTTGAATAAATTCGAACACCAAATGGTGCCAAGAGGAGACTTGAGCCTTGGGTTTGAAACCTTTCCAGTCCCCAGATGATGTTGTTTGATTTGATCTGAGGCTCTGCTGAGTGCAGAGAAAGTTTTGCTCTTGAGAAACACTGTAACCTTTGACAAGGAAATAGAATGACACAGATGCTTCAAGTCCCTGAAGATATTATGCAGGTAGAGTGGCCTGAGGACACGCCTCTACTGCAGCTACTCCAGGGTTCCTGCAATTCCAGACTTGCTGCTATCAGTACCGTCTACACCAACAGAATGCCTCTTTCTACTGTACATTCATATTTTCAGAAAAGGGAAGGGAATTGGTCTACCCTTGGCCAAATGTTCTTTTTCCCTGGTCCAGTGTCTGTGAGCAGTACTGGTCATGAAGGATGTCGGTTATGGAGGACATTGGTAATGGAGGACTCTGGTCATGGAGGGCGCTGGTCATGGAGAACATTGGTCATGGAGGACGTTGGTTATGGAGGACACTGGTCACGGAGGACGTTGGTCACGGAGGACATATGGAAGACACTGGTCGTAGAGAACACTGCTCATAGAGGACGCTGGTCACAGAGGACACTGGTCACAGAGGACTCTGGTCATGGAGGACGCTGGTCACGGAGGACGTCGGTCATGGAGGACGTCGGTCATGGAGGATGTCGGTAATGGAAGATGTTGGTGGGGTAGGAAAAGGCAACAGTTCTTAGAGAGAAGGTAAGCTTCAAGGACCCAGATGGGTCAGTCAGTGGCACATCCCTCCTTCTCTGGTCTTTGACCTGCGAGCTCATTGCTGTTGGAGGGGGAAACAGTGAACTGTTTGTAGAAAACTCAAAGGGAAATTTCAAATAAGAAAAGGCTTTCTGAGTCTCACTCAGTGTTGGACTGTCAGATAAGGATGGCATGGTTGGCATAGTGTTGCAGCCTAGACTGGTTCATTTACTCCAAAGAGCTGTGATCTTGTTGAATCCACCATCTATCACTATCAGCCTCTGGACTTTACAAGCTTGGTCTCCCGATTCCCGTTAGTGAGATTTCTAAGGAACTGATGCAGAGCCAGCAACATGGCTCAATGTATTAAGGTGCTTGGTGCTAAGACTTCAGTTTGGGTTGGGGAATGGTGTTGCACACCTTTAGCCCCTGCACTTGGGAGGCAGAGGCAGGCAGATCTCTGTGAGTTTGAGGCCAGCCTGCCTGGTCTACAACAGCTAGCAAAAACAACAACAACAACAACTTGTGTCTGATCTCTGGAGTGCACAAGGTAGAAGAGGGGAATCTACTTGCAGGTTGTCCTCCGACCTCTACTCTTATGCTGGGCATGGTACATGAGAGTGTGTGATTTTTGTTGCTGCTTTTCAAGACAGGGTTTCTCTGTGTAGTCCTGGCTGTCCTGGAACTTGCTCTGTAGACCAGGGTGGCCTCAAACTCAGAGTTCCACCTGCCTCTGCCTCCTGAGTGCTGGGATCAAAGACACCATCGCTGCCCAGTTATGTGTGTGTGTGTGTGTGTGTGTGTGTAATTTTTAAAAAGAGACTGGTATATAAGGAGGCTGGGGAAATGGCTCGATTAGTAAAGTTCTTACCTTACAGCAGGAGGACCTGAGTTTGGGTCTCCAGCAGGCACATAAAAAGCTACACATAGAGGTGTGTTCCTGTACCCCAGCACTGAGGAGACAGAGATGGGCTGTCTCCCAGGGCTCACTGTTCAGCCAAACTAGCAGAATCAGAATCAGAGAGCTCCAGGTTCAATGACAGATCCTATAGAAAAGAATAAAGCATAGAATGACTAAGCAAGACACTTGGCATCCACCTCTGTCCTCTGCATGCATATGTACACACATGCATAAGTACCTGCACACCCAATGTTCACATGTATGAACTTGTATGCTCGTATACATCACACCCATAAAATAAAAAAAGAAACTGATGCCCAAATCCTAAATGAAAATGTATCAATTTACTATGTGTTTACTAAGTGTTTACTATGAATGCATTAGACTTCCCCAAGTCTGTTTTGCAAACACCTTTGGAAATCTCAATTCAATATCAAGTCCGGTTCTGACCAGTGTGGAGAGATGATAAATAGGACTCAGCTTTTGCTTCCTAAGGGCTTCCTTTCTTGTGTGTGCATTGGCTGTGGGTAGATGCTTCTCTGAAATCACATGGCCAGTGCTCTATCAGGAAGTAGCCTGTTCAGCATGGAATCCTAACAAAGGCTGTTTGCAGGACCTCTGCAAACCAGATCACCACTCTCCATGGTGCAGCTTTGAGACCCGGTGTATTCCTGTGCTCTTGGTATTCCCCAGCTGCTCACAGTGTGCAGCCCCTGAAGTTACTTGGCTCAGAGTGATTCTGAGGGATTTTTCTTCCCCCGATTCTTTTTGGTGAATGAGATCATGGGATGGTTCCTGAAGGACCTTGGATAAGAGTACAACCTGATAAGGCCAAACCACGGCTCACAAAGTTTGCATAGGCAGTTAAGACACGTCTTTAATTGTATAAACTTGTTTGTGAAATTCCTTGCAAATTTCAGGTTGACATCTGGGAAAGGGGAAAGGCTATACTGGGAGGAAAGGCTATAGTAAGAGGAGAAATAACATATGTGTTGGAGCTTTAAGCATGGTTCATTCTTAGCTGAACTGGCTATATAAAAGGATTATTATCTCTATAGGTAACCTTCACAGCAAATGTTAATTGTGCTGGAATTCTTGACTCCCAGAGGCTGAGAGACTTTTGAACAAGTCTCTGGAGTGAGAGCCTCCTTCTCCTCCTCGTGTTTCCTTAATTTCCTGTTCTTGGGATCCTGCCTCATAAGGCTCTTTCTTCTCTTCTCTCCTTCTCTTCTCCTTCCCTCCCTCTCTTCCTTGTCTCCTTCCATTCTCCTCTTCTTTCTATGAATAGCTTTCACTGTGTTTTAAGAGCTCAGTCTCAGCTGGGTGGTGGGGGCACACACCTTTAATCCCAGCACTCAAGAGGCAGAGGCAGGTAGATCTCTGTGAGTTCAAGGCCAGCCTGGTCTACAGAGTGAATTCCAAGACAGCCAAGGCTTGAAAAACAGGGGGCGGGGGTGAGGGAGCTGGGGACTGGAGAGATGGCTCAGTGATTAAGAACACAGGCTGCGCAGGGCGGTGGTAGCGCATGCCTTTAATCCCAGCACTTGGGAGGCAGAGGCAGGCGGATCTCTATGAGTTTGAGGCCAGCCTGGTCTACAAGAGCCAGTTCCAGGACAGGCACCGAAGCTACAGAGAAACCCTGTCTCGAAAAACCGAAAAAAAAAAAAGAACACAGGCTGTTCTTCCAGAGGTCCTGAGCTCAATTCCCAGCAACCACATGCTGGCTCACAACCATCTTTGTGGAATCTGATGTCTTCTTCTGGAATAAAGGTGAACATGCAGATGGAGCTCTTATATACATAAAATGAAATAAGTCTTAAAAAAAAACCAAACAAAAAAGATTATTCTACAGTTCTGGGAGCTGACAAGTTAATGGCTCCATCTTGAGTCTCACTGTGTCATATTGATTGTACCAAGTTATTACTCAGGATAGTCCCTAAATCCCTTAGTTCCTCACTCCAATGGTCCCTGTTTGTAAACAGAGACTGCACTTTCATTTTCTTGCTGCTCAGACCCGAATAATCACACAGAAACTGTATTAATTACAACATTGTTTGGCCAATGGCTCAGGCATATTCCTAGCTACCTCTTACATCTTAAGTGAAGCCATTTCTATTAATCTATGTATTGTATGAGACTGTTGCTTACCAGTAATGTTCTGGCATCTTTCTCCTTGGCTACATGGCATCTGCCTGACTCCACCTACTCTCTCTCTATCTCTCTCTCTCTCTCTATCTCTGTTCTGATTTCCTGCCTGGCTTTACTCTGCTAAGCCACTGGATGAAACAGCTTTAATCATCAACCAATAAAAGCAACACACTTAGAGAAGGACATCCCATATCGCTTGGTTCTTGCTGCTTCTTGCTCTGTGCCCCTTTGACTAGACTCTGCTATCTCTCTGTGAGCCTCATTTCTTCATTGCCTTGCTCACTTTCCCTACAGTCGCATCTGTTTTGGCAGTGACACTTTCCTTCTGTCCTCCCACCAGCTCTCATCCTCTAATGCCTGGCAAGTAACTTGTGCCACCTATTTTGAGAAGGAAAGAAGGGGGTTGAGTTCAAGTCTCTCATAGGTAGGTAGAATATCTTTGTGAAAAGCCTCAGCCACCCATCTCTACTGTCCAGAGAAGCCCACTCTGCTCTGTGACCCAATTCTTTACTTTCCCTCCACCTGAACCCTTGCCTGCATACTGAATCCTTGCTGGTCAGGATGCTCAGCACTGGGTTCTGGCCTCTCTTCTAGCTTTCCCTTGCCACATTTTTGGGTTATCTTTCTGTGGAGCGACTGCTTCCTGGACCTTTGGACTGGCATTCTTGAATCCACAAGTCCAGAACTGGCTTAATTCCCTTCAGCAGTGCCTTCCTTGTGAGTACCATCCAACCTGGTTATCCAGGGTTGAACCCTGGTGAATTAGTCAGGGTTCTCTAGAGTAACAGAACTTAAAGAATGAATCTCTCTTTCATATATATGCATATATACATATATATGCGGATTTCTCATATATATGAGGATTTATTTAAACGACTTACAGGCTGTGGCCCAGCTAATCCAACAATGGCTGCCTATGACTAGAAGGTTCAAGAGTGCAGTAGTTGTTCAGTCCACCAGGCTGGATATCTCAGCTGGTGTTCAGATATACCCTGGGATCCTGAAGAAGGCTCTAACACCAGTGAAGGAGTGAACTTCCTTGTGAGAGCGAGGGCGAGCAGACAAAGAGAGAGGTTTCCTTCTTCCGTGTCCTCTGTGTAGGCTTCCAGCGAAGGCATGGGGCAGACTAGAAGTCTGTCTTCCCTCCTCAAAGATCCAGATTAGAGGTGGCTCTTCCCACTTTAGATGATTTAATTAAGCAAAAATCCCTTACAAGTGTGGCCAGCCGTTTTTGAGTTTCCATTAATTCCAGATGTAGTCAAGTTGGCAGCCAAAACAGCCATCACACCTGGGATTCATCCTAGCTAGCCAGACTCCTCCTGTGGACATTAAATTCATAAGTGCTACAATATTAATTTCTTTTACGTATATGGGTGTTTTGCCTGCATGTATGTCTGTTCACTCTGTGCATGCCTGGTACCTGTAAAGGCGAGAATAGCATGTTGAATTCCCTGAAACTGGAGTTACAGATGATTATGAGCCACCATGTGGGTGCTGGGAATTGAACTTGGATCCTCCGGAAGAGCAGCCAGTGCTCAACAGCTGAGCCAGCTTTCCAGCCACCAGTGTTACAAACTTAACTTTTTTTTCATTCTTTTTTGTTACATTGCTACATATTAAACATGGGGCCTCCCACATGCTGCACAGTTGCTTTACCTCTGAGAGTTATATCCAACTCTCAAGGCTTACCCTAAATCTGTGATCCTCTTCCCTCCACATCCCAAATGCTAGGATAATAGGGGTCTGCTACCATACTCAACCTTCCGCTTACAACCTCGGATTCTAACCCTTCCTTCCTACATGCCTGATCAGTGCTCTGGATTAGAAAATCATTATCCAGGGAATCCAATATCCTCTGCTACACACACACACACACACACACACACACACACACATGGTCCATATACAAGTAAGCAGGCACACAATATACGCATAAAATTAGTTATTGTGTTAAACTAAAAACTAAAACGCCACCTTATGGTGAGGGTATAACTCAGTGGTAGAGCAGTTGCCTGGCCTGTGTGAGATCCTAGGTTCCATCCCCAGCACAGAAAATAAATTCCATCTGAATCTGATGTCACATTTCCATCCTCTCTGAGTCTCTCTGTGTTAGTGTAAAGTCTAAATAGTTTCCAGCAAGCCTTGCAAAGCCCTTTCTGACCTGACACTTCTTGCTCACAATTCTGAACTTCAGTGGCTTGTCATCTCTGAGAGCTTTTTCTAGAACTCTTCCACATAGGGAAGTCCTCCTTGATCACGATGCCTGAATCTTGGGCAAATCTTCAGCGGAGCACTCCGTTTTGTCTTGCTAGCACAGTTGGTGGGCAGGCATCAGGTTAACCTACTTCCCCACTCGCAGGACCTGGCACAAGGCCAGCCATCCTCCAGATACTTTGATTGGATAATCAGAGATTGGCAAGCCTTTTGCGCCAGAGCGAAGGCACATCCAGTCTGTGGGCAGAACCTAGGAGCCTTGTGACCAAACTGTCCAGAGCCGTTGATTCCTTTTGGGGAGTACCAGGCTTGGGTCACACCGGAGTGTGATCCAGGACAATCCGTGCAGAGTAACTGAGGCCTTGCAGTGCAGGTCTTTCCGGGAGAGCTGAGAGCAGAAGGCCCTCTCAGTCACAGACATGAAGGCAGGACCTGGAGGAGGCATGGATAGCAGCGCCCAGGAGAAAGAACAGGGCGGTTGTCACTGGCTCCCTGGCACAAACCCAAGTAGGAGTAGGCCAGAACTCATTCATCGAGGGCCAGCCCAGAAGAGATTGCCTAGCAGGCTGGCCTAGCCCAGGCCAGGCCACTAGGCGGAGAGGGAATTTCCTTCGGCGCCCTCCCCCTTAGGAACCTGTCTGGACGATTTTAGTTCAGGGAAGGCGGGTGGAGAACCTGGTAGGCTGCAGCTCGAGCCAGCAGGCTGCTCCGTTTGCTGCTTGAAGAGCAAGAGCGGACTGCAGGGTGGGACGGCTGTGCCTCGGCCTCCCCAGGTAAGGTGCAGGGGTTGGGGCTGGCGCTGGGAGGCCAAGTGCTGAAACTGGAGGCGAATGGCAGGAATTCCAGGCAGCACATTAAAGCTGGTTGCCAACCGATGAGGGGAAGGAAAGGTGCTGCTTCCAGAATCTACCTTCCGGAAGAACCTAGAGTGGCCGCTTCGCGTTCTGAAACTTTTCGTTTCAAAGTTGACAGCGCTTTGGAACGCTTTGGAAATGGTTGGGGAGGTGACCAGGGAGTTCAATCCCGCTCCCTCACTGGCTTTTTTCAAACATTGCAGCTCACTTTTACTTTCTCCGTAGCAGCATCCTCGGACTCCCAGGGTTTATTTTTATTTTTGGCGGGAGGCGTGCTGGTGTGTGTGTGTGTGTGTGTGTGTGTGTGTGTGTGTGTGTGTGTGTGTGTGTGTGTGTGTGTGTGTGTGTGTGTGTGTGTGTACTATATCATGCCAAATAAGTTGTTCTACTGTTTAGCTCCACCTACAACCACACATGCAGGTATTGTCTCTATCTCCACCTGAGCCTGAGCAGGGATTCTACCCCGTGCTTCCCCAACCTCTGCCCCTGCCCTGAGGGAATGGGGGGGAGATAGTCTCACCACTTCCAGCTAGGCGCTCCCCTGGACTGTTTCCTCCTTCCTGGTACAAGGCACCGGAGGGATTTCACTTTTCCAAATCAGCGTTCATTTATTACTGTTCATTTGTTTACTTCATTAGTTGAGCGTGCACTTCACTTGTCTGGAGAGAGGAGCATCCCATTTCTCCTCCTGTGAACAGGAAAACTGAAATTTATCCCCATGCATCTTCAAACTGGTAGGCAGGCAGTGGGGCATGCTGGGAAATTATGTTGGAGAACCAGAGAGGCCTGGATTCCTACCCCACGTCTTCTGTTTACTTCCTGGGCCTCAGTGTCCTTGCAGGGTTTTTGTTTTGTTAGTTTGCTTTGAAAGATGACAAGGAACTAGCTGAATCAAGGACAGGCCGGGTGACTGGTGCACAGTGGGGCCTGGATAAACTGCAGTGCTTTCTCCTTCGTCCCTCTTTCAGCCACTCCCCTCCCTAATTGGCTGTAGAAGACAAACCCTGGCCTTGACAGAACTCAGGTGGCCTGTAAACTGAACTGAGTAGAGGAGGCTGGTGCTCTAGAGAGCTGGAGGCCAGAAGGTGCGAGGGAGCAGGGAAACCAACTTCTGGCTTGAAGGTCTAAACACCGGGCCATAGCTAGGGCCTGACTCTTACGCTGTGTTCCTGCCTTGGGACCTGCCAAAAACATTGCTCCCCTTCCATATATATTTTTTAAATCTATTTTATTCCTTTTTTTTTCTTTTGAGACAGGTCTCACTATGTAGTCTTGCCTGGCCTGGAACTCACTATGTAAACTATACTGGCCTTGAACTCCCAGAGATCCTCCTGCCTTTGCCTTCCCAGTGCACCCTCCCCATTAAAAAATTACTTGATAATTTTGTACGTTCATAAAATGAATTGTAGTCATTTTCACATCCCCATTCCCCTCCCTCATCCCCCTCTCTCCCACTGGTACCCTTACCATTCCCCTCCCTCATCCCATTCCCCTCCTTCATCCCATTCCCCTCCCTCATCCCCCTCTCCCCCACTGGTACCCTCACCGTTCCCCCTCCCTCATCCCCCTCTCTCTCACTGGTACCCTCAGTGAATCTCCTTTCTACTTCAAGTGTGTGGCCACTGAGTTTAATTAGAGCTAAGTTGTGGAGTGGGGGTGGGGGTTATTTAGTGTCAAAGAGACAAATTGTCTGTGGTACACCACTAAAGAAAGGGACACACCTTCCTTAACAGATGGTAATTACCTATAGTCCCTCAGCCCCAGCTGAGCCTGAGCACTCAGTCATTGAAGCACTATATCTTGGGCTTCTGCACCGCTCCCATCTCAACAATCAGGAGGCTGAGTTCAAGGCCAGCCTGGGCTACACAGAGCCTCACCTCAAATACCAGACCAACCAAACAAAAAGACATTATCCCATTAGATCATAACTATGCTATATTACTCTCATCCCCTTAGGGTTTAACCTAAGACCACATGGCTAATGAGAAATGGATCTAGAATTCAGACTTGGAGATCAGACTCCATGCTGTCTGCTCAACTCCTTGTAGTCTTTCAAGGTCTCTGTATAAAGAGCAGAAAGGGGGGGGGGAGGCATGTTCTCATTCCCTAACTCAGAAACATCAGCCTTTTCACTTCTCTTGTTCAGGGCTGTTTTATCCAGGTGGGAGGAGACACTCCTGTAGTTAGTTGGTTGGTTGGTTGGTTGGTTCGTTCATTCATTCATTCATTCAAGTGCGTTATCTGTCCCGGGAGACCTAAAGGTTCCAAAAGGGCAGTAACTACCTTGGCATGATGATTCATGCCTGCAGTCCCTACACTCTCTCCTCTTAATCTCTGTTTCCTTCTCCTCCCCATTTCCCCCTCTATATTTTCCCCTCTCTCTCCCCTTTTCTCTCCTCTCCCCCTCCTCTTTGTCTGTCTGTCTCTGTCTGTCTGCCTGTCTCAACTATGCCTACAGAGATCTGCTTACTGCTGCCTCCTGACCCCCCTGAGTGCTGGGATCACAGGTGTGCACCATCATGCCTGTGCCTGATTCAGCTCAGGGAGTACTTTACGCTTTGAGCTACTTTCTCAGCCTTGAAAACAAACCTCTAGGCAGGAGCTGCTGCCACCGCCTCCTCCTCCTTTTCTCCCTGCCTCTATCTCTCCTCCCACCCCCTGGTTTTGCTATGGGGAGAAGACTGCTTGGACACAGAAGAAAGATAGAAAGTCTTTATTAGTTGGCTGGCAACTACACTGGGTGTTCAGGATCCCAGTGTAGCACTAAGTCTCTCTCAGGGTGAGCTTTTAAACACAAAATTCCATGACCTGGGTTCACAAGAACAGTTATCCAGAAGCAGAGCTACACACCGAAATCAGTTCCCAGACCCTGCACCAGGAACCTCACAACCTCCGGCAGGTCTACCTCCAGTGGATTCCGTGCATCTGGCCGCCTAGGAGCCTACACCCATGTGCACATATCTGCCCCTAACCACACAGTTAATAAAAATAAACTCGTATGGGGTGATCAGCTTTAATCCCAGCACTTGGAGCTAGCCTTGTCTACATAAAGAGGCATTCTAGGCTAGCTGGGGCTATATTGTGGGACTGTAAAAAATAAATCCTGCGTGGTCCTGTCCCCAAAGATTTCTACTGAGCAGAGGTGAACCCAGACAAAGAAGACCTTAGATAATTCTGACATGAAGGTAGGATTAGGAACCATGGCCCTAGGCATAGGACAACCCAGCAGCACTTCCCCTTCCCCAATTAGTTTGAGAAAGATATTCCAGGGAAGAGCAGCTAAGCATCCTAGGTTTGTCCGCAATGGCTCCAGTTTTAGCACTGACAGACACAGCCTGAGGAATCCCTAGCCCTGTGCATGCTGGGACATATGTTTACAGCCATGGGCCCTTATTTAAAAGGCATCTCACAAATGCCTTTTAATCCCAGCCATTAATCCCAGCACTCTTAAAGCAGAGGCAGGAGGATCTCTGTTGAGTTTGTGGCTAGCCTAGTTTACATGGTTCCAGGCCAGCCAAGGTTAAGTAGAGAGACCCAGTCTCAAAAACTAAACTAAAACCAAACAGATACTTAAATAAATGAAAGTCATTTCAATAGGGTGTGGTGGTACACGCCTGTGATCCCAGCATTTGGGAGGTGGAGGCAGGAGGATCAGAATTTGAGTTCAAAGTCATCCTTGGCTACATAGGGGTGAACCTGGGCTACCTGGAATCCTGTCTCAAAAAAAAAATGTGGAGGAAGGGGCTGGGGAGAAATCCTAGCCCTTGAGAAGGCAGACAGGTGAATCTCTGAGGCTAACTGGCTAGTCAACCTAATCCATAGTCAAGTCTCCTAGGTCCCAGTGTGAGATCCTAACTCAAAATATCAAATCAAGGTGAATAGCTCTTGGGGAAAGACACCTGAGGTTGACCTCTGCTTTCCCTACAAGAGCACATGTGCAGGCAAACCAAGACATACTCTAACACACATACATACACAGAAGGGAAAATATTTTGTAAGAACGCTTATAGATTTTCTTCCTTCCTTCCTCCTTCCTTCATTCCTCCCTACCTCCCTTCCTTCTTTCCATTCTTTTTGAGACAGGGTTTCTCTGTGTAGCCCTGGCTGTCCTAGAACTTGCTCCGTAGACCAGGTTGGCCTTGAACTCAGAGATTCAGCCTGCCTCTGCCTCCCAAGTGCTGGGATTAAAGGCGTGCGTGCGTCATTGCCACTGCTGGACTACAGATTTTTAAGTACTGATATGGCGTCAGGCCAGGGTTTCTTTAGTCTGTGCTCTGTGCTCTGGAATGCTAGCTTGGTCAAATTTCTTAAATACTATATCAGCTTCCCAGGAATTTTTCTGGACTATCTTTCTCAGTGTACATGGGGAAGTTTTGAAAGCTCAGTTATGATCAATAAGGATGATGTGTTGAAGATAATACAAGGTCCAGGATGGAGTCCTAGGTTCTCTATAGCAGTGGGCACCTTTAGGAAATATTTATTTAGGAGCTCAGTGGTTAAGAGCATTTGTTGCTTTCTCAGAGGACCCAGGTTTGTTTCCCAGCACCCACATAGTCGCTGACAGTCATCCATAATTTTAATTAAAGGGGCTCTGATGCCTTCATCTGATCTCTGGGAGCACCTGGCACTCATGTGCAGGCAAAACACCCAAACACATAAAATGAATTATCTAGAAAATTATTTATTTCATGTGAATGTATATACATATTATGCCACATGTGTGCAGGAATCTGTGGAGGTCAGAGGAAGTGTCAGATACATTGAAACTGGAGTTATAGATAGTTGTGAGCACAACATGGGGGCTGGGAACCAAACCTGGATCTTCTGGAAGAGCAGCCGGTCCTCTTGACTGTTGAATTAGCTCCAGGGCCTCTCCCTCCCCTCTTCTTTTTTTCTGAGACAAGGTCCCTATATAGGCCTAGCTGAGCTGGAACTCATTATGCAGGCCTGGCTGAGCTGACCTTGTGGGTACTGAGATCACGTGTGTATCGCCCACGTGCAGCTCAGCAGTGCTATGTTCCTATCATTGTTATTACTATTTACTGGGGTGCGTGCACCTATTGATGTATTCAGTAGCTCTGGGAGGAGCAATGTGATACAGCTGTGGGCTCCAGGGAACTGACTTTGCTGTCATCTGAAATGCAAGCTTTGGTGTCCCCTTTGCTTTATCTGTAAATAGGAGCAATAGCTTAGGATGGGAGTGTCTCCCAAAATAACATGAGTAGGAGGGACTCTGACGACTAGACGTGGGAGGAATTATGATAGTCTTTGAATGGAAGTAATACGAACATGCTATTGTGCACACCACCCAAGCTCTGGTTCCTCCAACCCTGAACCACAGTCAGGCCAGTGGAGTCCAAGGAAAGAGTGTTGAATGCACAGTGAGCCATGGAGAGACCTGGGAATGCAGAACTCCCTACCTTATTTGCCCTCGCTAGGGAGGGCCAGTGGGCTTTGCTTCCAGAAGGAAAACTTTTAGTGATGGGGGTTTGTGAAGGCAATTTTTGTTTTTAAATCTTTTGCCTGTTTATTTCAAGTTGTGTGCTCATAGATGGAGCTAAAAGAAAACAGCCACAGCCGCAAACCTATAATACTGAAAAACCAGTTCTTAATTTCTGTAGCTAAAAAAGCATCCTTTCAGGCCATGACCACAGAGAGATCACTGCAGTCTCTGGGCCAAGGCATAATGATGGCTTGCAGTATGATGAAGGAGGCTGTTAATCTGTGTGGCTCAGAACCCCAATCCCTGGCCTCATCAATTACCCAGGTTGCTTAGCAACGCCACCAAAAGCCTCCCACTAGGCCCAGCTGGGCGGCAAGTCTGTGCACCCAGCACAGACTGCTTGGCTCTCTGGCCACATGAAGGCTGGCCTCAGCCCCGGGAGGGATTCGCCTGGTACTGATGAATGGGTGGGACCAGCTGCATGAAAAACCCAATTCAGCTATTTGAAACCTACTGTGGCTGCAGTTAGGGAACGACATAAGCAGATGACCAAGGTATCTTCCATCAAAGAAGAGTTGTTCAAAGGACATTATCCCAGCAGCTTCCCTGAGCTAGGTAAAGAAGAGAAGGTGAGCCTGGCTTGATCTTTCCCGTTCTGAGAGAGAGACAAGTCCTGTTCTCATGGGGACACTTATGTCTACTTGGTGTCCCTGTGGGAGCAATGGTGGTGTTGCGAACTTTCAGCCCTAACCCAGGGTGACGACTGGAAGATCAGCTTCCATTTAGAATTCCAAAACTTGGGTCTGGGTCCATCTGGGCAGCCAGAGGGGGGAGATAAGGTGGAGTACGTGAAGATGTGCATTTCTGTAATGTGTGGTGCTTAGGAAACACAGAGGAAGGGGCTGGAGAGGTGGCTTAGCAGCTAGGAGCACTGGCTGCTCTTCTGGAGGACCTGGGTCTGATTCCCAGAGCTCACATGGTGGCTTACAACCATCTGTAACTCCAGTTCCAGGGGATCTAAAATCCTTTTCTGTCTGCCATAGGCACCAGGCATGCACATACTACACAGACATGCATACAGACAGAATACATATAAAATAAATACATAAAAATGGAAAAACAAGAGAAAGAGAATATGGAGGAAGGAAAAGGTCCAGGAGTTTTGGAGTCAAGCGGTTTCAGGCTTCTCTTCCAGTCAGTTACCCTGGGAGCCCGAGTTTCTTTTCTGTGAGTTGGGGTATTAGTGCCCTGCTTTACAAGAAAGCTCACAAACTGAACAAAGGTCATGCCTGTAATCCCACCGCTTAGAGGCTGAATTTGGAAGGTCACTGTGAGTTCAAGGTCAGCCTCAGCTACAGAGTGAGATTCCCCATCGCAAAAACACAAAACTAGCCGGACAGTGGTGGCGTATGCCTTTAATTCCAGCACTCGGGAGGCAGAGGCAGGCAGATCTCTGTGAGTTTGAGGCCAGCATGGGCTACAAGGGCTCCAAAGCCACAGAGAGACCCTGTCTCGAAAAAAACAAAAACAAAAACAAAAACAAAAACAAAACAAAAAAACAAAACAAAAAAACAAACCCACAAAACTAAACATGAAAGAAGCTGGGGGATGGCCCAGTCAGCAAAGCGATCGTGGAACCGTCATGAGGACTGGAGTTCAGATCTCCAGAATCCATGTAAAAAGCCAGATGTGACAGTGCACTCCTGTAATCCCAGTGCTGGGGAGACAGAGACGAGGGACCCCTGGAGCTCACTGGCCAGCCAGTCTTGCTGAATCAGTGAGCTCAAGGCTCAGTGAGAGGAGACTCTAAACAATGATGATGATAGCCATAAAAGAAAAAGAAGACGCCATATGTTGGACCTCTAGCCTCTATGTGCACACACGTGCACATAAACAGAGACACGTGCATACGCCATGCATACACACAAATCCCCAAACAAACAACAAAGACTGCTCATAGCTAATGAAACCAAGTCCCTGTGAAACTAAACGTGGATGCTGGGAATAGAACCGTCTCTTAGGCCCTTTGGCAGCCGTTACAACATTGCAGCATGGGAGCTCTATAGATCACAGCTGATCACCGCCTTGTTGTTGAACGGTGATGGTCTGTGTGTGTGGAATCAACACAGTGATATAAAGACTGGGCAACGTGGTGTGGGTTCAGTCTCTCCTTTCCTTTCCTGTTCTTCTCCCTTCTTTTTCTTTATTCTTCTCCTTCCTTTTTAAAAATTTTTAAGGGAGGGAGGGCTTATTTTGGCTTATAGTTTAAGAAAGGATACAATCTCTCATAGCTGGGAAGGCATGGCCACAGGATTGTGAGGCAACTGGTTAATTCCTCAGTCAAAAGTAGAGAGTGGACAGGAAGTGGGGCCAGATTATAATACCTCAGGACACACCCCAACCCAGGCATGGTGATGCATGACTTTACTCTCAACACTTGAGAGGCAAAGGCAGACAGTTCTCTGCACTCAAAGTCAGCCTGGCTTACATAGCAACTTTCAGGCCAGTCAGAATTAGATGGTTAAACATTGTTGTTTTTTGTTGTTGTTTGTTTTGTTTAAGCAAATGCAGTTAGCTGTCCAAATTTAGGCCACACCTCAACCCTAGCTGCCTAGAGCCTGGGGAATGGAAGCATCAGGCATGCTTGGTTTCTGTGATAGGAAGTGGTCCCTGCTGCTCATTGAGAAGAGGTTTGGAATTCCCCAAGAAAGTGGACAATTGACCAGTGTTATCAAAAGAATTTACTGGAAGTACTTGGTTTTCAAAGGTTGAACACATATGGTTTGGTATTTTACTGGCTATTGCCTACAGCCTGAGCCGTGTGAATGAATGTGAGGTGAAAGACCAGCTCCGCCTGATCAACCTTTATGTAGTATGTATTTTCTGTGCTCTCAGTTTTTACGGCCTTTATTTCTTGTTTGGAGAGTAGAGAAGACTCACAGTGTCCGGGGCTGTAGCTCAGGTGGTAGAGTGCTTAAGTAGCATGCTGACTCCCCGAGTTTGATTGCCGGTATCTCATAAATGAGGCGTATGTCTTTGATTGCAGCCCTTGAGAAGTGGAGGGAGGAAGAGCAGATGGTCAGGGTCACCTTTGGCCATATAGGGAGTTCAGGAGCAGCCGGGGCAAGGCTAGTGATAGAAATGAAGAAAGTTAAAGAGGCCTGAGAAAGTGAGTTTCATTGTTGTTGTTTTTTCTTCAGCCAGAAATAAAAGTTTTGGATGGAGTGGGGTGGAATGTCAAACTCAGCCATGTTTTGGATGTTTGATATCCGTAGGTCTACTCTGTGTCTCTTTGGTACGGGTATGACTTTAGAAGGTGTTAGCAAGTGCTAGGCAGCACAGAAATTACTCTTCAAGAGGGAGATGCGGGACTCGGGAGATGGCACAGTTAGTAAAGGGCTTGGTATGCACATAAAAAGCCAGGGGCAGTGGTGACTGTGTATGATCCTAGCATTGGGATTGTTAGGAGAACCTCTTGGGCTCATGTTAAGCCTAGGTTCAGTGAAAGGTGGAAAGCTAGGTTGATGGCTCAGCAGGTAACAAGGCTTGCCAGAAAAGCCTCACAAATTGAGTTCAGATCACTGGACCCACAGAAAGCCAGGTGGGCTGGTGAGTGTCTGTAATCCCAGTATTCCCATGGCCTGGAGGTGGAGACAAGAGAGTCCCCTGGAAGCTGGAGTGTGCTGCACAGTGGGAACCAGGAGAGACGCTTCCCTCACAAACAAGGTGGAAGGACAACCACTATGGTTGTCCTGGGACCTGCACATGCACAGTGTAGCATGTGCACACCCTCATGTACAAACAGGTACACACACATTACACACACACACACACACACACACACACACACATAACACGCTCACGCGCGCACACACACACAAGTAAATATTAAAAAAGTAAAGTGGGGGAGCAATCGAAAAGAGACACCTAATGTCAGCCTCTGGCCTCTGCTTGCACACACACATGCACACACCCTCCTGAACATGTACATACACAGACCCACATAAAAATTGAGATGAAAAAAATTTAAAAAATTCAGATGAGCTGGGTGTGGTGGCAGTTACCAACTCTAGGGAGATAGAGATCAGGAGTTCAAGGTCATCTTGTCTCCAACAAACAAATACAAAAGGGAAACTAAATTTTACTAAAAGATAAATGAAGACATATCTAACCCACCAAGAGTTTCCTTTCCTCTTTGGGACCTCAGGTGCTGCCAAGTATTGGTACTGCTGAGTATTAGTACTGTTGGGAGTGTTGGTACTGCTGAGAATATTACTCCTGGATATTATTGCCGAGCATTAGTACTGCTGAACATTAGTACTGTTGGGAGTATTTGCACTGCCGAGCATTAGTACTGTTGAGAGTGTTGGCACTGCCCAGCAGATTGCTCCTGGGTATTATTGCTGAGCATTAGTACTGCCAAGTGTTAGTACTGTTGAGCATTAGTACTGTTGGGAGTATTTGCACTGCCAAGCATTAGTACTGTTGAGCATTATTACTCCTGGGTATAATTACTCCTCAGAAACAACTCTACGTCTGTGCTTTTAGATTTATGTAGGGACTGAAATGGAGTCATGCCATGGACCAGCTCAGTGAAGCCACTTAGACCGTGGGAGAAGCAGGGTCTTGGTACTCAGGAAGGCACAAGGTGGGCGATGACAGACAGACACAACACACAAGAGAGTGGTTTGAATCTACTGTGATTTTACTGAATTCATGTTTTCATTATATAGTATTCAAACAAGGAACAAATCAGAAGGTCATGTATCATCAGTTGGCACAGTATGAAAGCTTCTTTTGGTTACACCAGCAATTTCTAAGAAAAGCATATTATCAGGAACAGGTGTTAGACATAAAACATCCTTTGAAGAGGAAACTCTTGTCCCTGGGAATGTAAAGCTCAGACAAGTGGTTTCATCTTATCTAGGAATAGAAATTTTCTGTTTCATTATCGCTATCATGGCCCTCCCCAAACTCCTCTTTCTAACCCTTTCTTGTCTCATCTAGTGACCAAATATGCCTGACAGCTCTCTGCACCTGCCGAAATATCCTTTTTTGTACCTTCTTAGCAGACACCATAGGGGTCAGGATCTAGCAAGCCTATCCATAAAATTCAAAGTATAATATAACACTCTTTGTCCATCAACATTAACCCATCTATTCCCTTGCTCATCGTACACCCCCATGTATGGCAAGGGTTCTACTGTAATCTTATACATTCCCATACTGTGCTTCCCTATCCCAGAGCTGTTCCTGAAGAGATAATCCTTGTCTTGTAGATATAAAGAATATCATTATTATAAAAGAGATTGTGCAAAGTCCATATCCCGCATAACCAGCTAATTGAGAAACCCATCTATGCCTCAACGGCAGCCAATACCGGGCCATCTGCCATTGACCTCCAGGAAGCCTAGTCCCATAGGACACGTAGCTCCCATCCGGCATAATGATGTATGTCATGTCACACAGACGACACTGGAGTTGGTGTGGCAGAGTCACTTAAAGTTTTGTGGCATAATTGAACAGTAGCATTAGGAGATGTTCTATGACAGACAGTGAACTGAGGTGACTGGGGAAAGGGTCCCTTGCTGACGTCAAGGGTCTCTTGTGAAACCTTCCCACCTTCAGTTTCTTTCTTTTGTTCTGGGAATTTAACCCAGGACCTCATGTATGCCAGGCAAGTGCTTTGTCACTAAGCTGTGTCTCTAGACATTCTTTTTTTTTTTTTTTTTTTTTTTTTTTTTTGAGACAGGATTTCTCTGTGGCTTTGGAGCCTTTCCTGGAACTAGTTCTTGTAGACCAGGCTGGCCTCGAACTCACAGAGATCCGCCTGCCTCTGCCTCCCAAGTGCTGGGATTAAAGGCATGTGCCACCACCACCCGGCATTGAACTTGATTCTTCAGGTTTGGCAACAGGTACCTTTTATCTAAGGAATCCAACTGATTTTTTTAAAAAAAATTCTTATTTATTTTATTATTTTATCCTATGCATATGGGTGTTTTGCATGCATATATCTGCCCACAGAAGATACAAGAAACCTTGGGATCCCTGGAACTAGACTTGCAGATGCTGTGAGCCTTCATGTGGGTGTTGCTGGGACTCAAACCTAGGTCCTTTGGAAGAGCAGCTAATGTTCTTAACCATTAAGCCATCTCTCTCCAGCCCTGATTTATTTATTTTTAATAAAGGCAGCTGCTTTGGTAGCAGAGTCCTACCTTTTCCAGTGCATGGACCAGGTGAGATCCCAAAGGAAGAAAGTGCTTTCCATATTTTAATTTTTTTTTTTTCCGAGACAGGGTTTCTCTGTAGCTTTTGGAGCCTGTCCTGGAACTAGCTCTTGTAGACCAGGCTGGGCTCAAACTCACAGAGATCCGCCTGCCTCTGCCTCCCGAGTGCTGGGATTAAAGGCGTGTGCCACCACCACCCGGCCTCATATTTTAATTCTTTTTTTAAAATGTTGTTTTACCTTTGAAATAGAGTCTTGCTAGGACATATCCCAGGCATGGAAGTCGCAGTTTTCCCACCTCAGCCTCCTAAGTGCTGGACACATCTGACTCAGGTTTTCTTTTTCTTTCTGCTTCCACCTCTCATTAATTAATTCATTAATTCATCTATCTTAAGGGGGAAGTTCCAGGAAGAGGTTAACCCCCACATTGTCAGGCTTGCCCAGAATGTGCTTTTACAGAAGGAGCCATCTTCCTGGCTTTTTGTTTGTTTTTGAGAAAGCACCTTGCTATGTGGACCAGGCCGATTTGAAGCTTTCAATCCTCCTGTGTCAGCCTCTAGAGAGCTGGGATTACAGGCATCCACTACCACCTGTGCTTGTATTTTTATTAAAGACGGCCTGCTAGCTGGGCCTGTTGGCCTATGCCTACGATCCCAGTATTTAGAAGGCTGAGGCAGAAGGACTGTAGAATCAAGGCTAGGACTACAGAGTAAATTTCTGTGTCACAAAACCAACCCAGGGTATCTGCTAACTTTGGGGGAAGGGTCCTGGCTCTTGGTTCCCGGGAGAACAGCTCCATTGCAAACCAAAAGGCTAGAGACATCCTAACTGCCCACCCAGTTGTTCCCCCAGGCAGAGTGAGAACATTTCACAGCAGAGTTGTCCAGTTTTGGTCTTTGTGTGTGTGTGTGCATGCGTGCGTGCACACATGCACGGCCATTTCAACAAAGATTAGGCAGCAAGAATTGGCAGCACATTAGGAGGTGGATCTTGCTGACATGAAAGAAAATGCCAGGAACCCTCATGATCTTTGCTTAATGAGTCACATAGCAGTCAGAGGAGTAAATACCCACTTGAGTGACATGGTAATGAAGTGACCGAACAGGCAATTGGATAGCTGTGGATGCTTTCGTATCTCAGAGAGACTATAGAGGCTGTGATCATTGCCACCTGCTTTGCCTTGAGGCCATGCTGCATTTCCTTAAGCCTCTGAAAATGTCATGTTGTTTATCTAAAGGATGCTTCCAGTCAGCTGCGGTGACACGTACCTGTAATCCCTGCACCTAGGAGGCAGAGGCAAGAGGATCAGGAGTTCAAGACCAACTTTGGCTATATAGCAAGTTAATGGCAACAAGAGATCCTGGGCTATATGACACTTTGTCTTTTTTTTTTTTTTTCTTTTCTTTAAATTGGTTTTTCAAGACAGGGTTTCTCTGTAGCTTTGGAGCCTGTCCTGGAACTAGCTGTAGACCAGGCTGGCCTCGAACTCACAGAGATCTACTTGCCTCTGCCTCCTGAGTGCTGGGATTAAAGGAGTGCACCACCACCGCCCAGCGACACTTTGTCTTATAAAACCAAAGTTAATTAATTAATTGTGCTTCTACAAGTCGTCCGGACCCCATGGAGTTTATACACGGCCTGCACCCAAGTGAGGGCAAAATGAATCACTTTAGATTAGACTTGCTTTGGGAGCCCTACGTAGGGAAAGTTGGTATGATATATGCTGTAAAATAAATAAAGAAATAAACGAACAAACAAAACCTAAAAACCTGGCATGGTAGCACATGTCTTTAATCCCAGCACTTGGGAGGCAGAGGCAGATGGATTTCTGTGAATTTGAGGCCAGCCTGTTCTACAGATCAAGTTTTAGATCAACCAATGTTACATAGTGGACCTTGTGAAAACAAAGCAAAAATAAAAACTAAAACAACAACAAAAAACCATGAACATTATAACTGTCATAAAATGCACATCTAGGACAGGAGAGATGCTCAGCGCTTAAGAGCATGGGCTGCTCTTGCAGAGGATCCAGGTTTACTTCCTAGCACCCACATTGTGACTCACAACCATTGGCCACCCAGTTCCAGGAGACCTGATGCCTTCTGACGTCCCTGAGCACCAGGAACACACAAGGTACACGTAGCTATATGCAGGCAGATACTCGTACTCATGAAGCGTTCCCATGGACATATGCTTGGGTTGTTTAGAGCTTTTAATTACTGTAAGTGTTCTATATTTTACATTCTTGGAACATAGTTTTGTGTACTTACTCAAATACCTTTGCTGTGTAGAATTCTAGAAGTATTCTTTTGAAAGGCTTTTTTTTTTTTTTTTTTTTAAAAAGACCAGTTTTACCTGGTAACCCTGGAACTAGTTATGTAAACTCTGCTGGCCTTGAACTCACAGAGATTCTCCTGCCTCTGCTTCCCCAGTGCTGGGAATAAAAGTGTTTGCTACCACACACACCTGGCCTGGCATATACTTTTGTATTTTAAATTTTGTTACTCATTTGTGTGTGTGTGTGTGTGTGTGTGTGTGTGTG
>PVIU01014685.1:0-51016 GCA_004026605.1 Ondatra zibethicus
GGTTACACCTGCTTAATTAGCAATGATAAGAGCCTTTAGACAATCATAGGGAAATTAAATAGCTAAAGATAAATGACCTAAGAGGCCCTAAGAATTTAAACTGAACTAAAGAGCACACAGAATGCAATCATAAAACCAATCCAAAGTACAATTGTAGGTTAATGACCTTGTACTTTACAATTTAATGGAACACACATAGTTCCATGCTGAAAGTAATGGATTATTGGAAATAAATACATATACTGGCATTTTCTGAATAAATGATTGTAATACTAATTGCAATTAAATTGCCTTGTTTCAATACAATCTAATAATTAAGCCACAAGTGGCTTGTTGCCTGGATTTGCCTGAATAGGCACCAAATAAAAGCATTTGACTCAGCTAAAATACTTGTGAATATATCTTCAAACTTGTTTTCTCGCGAGGGTAGATGTTGTTGGGAATATTAATTATATGTGAAAGGATCATTTTGCTCTCTTTAATTTCCCTTTTAGGATGTTCATCCATGTGAGGAAACCACCACAGTAAATGGGAAACCCTGAACCATTTGTATGAGGAAAAAACTGTTTTTGATGACTTAGTCATCTTCCAGAATGGAGATTGATCCCAAGACTTTTCATCTTACCTGTCATCTGTCATTCGTACCATGAAAGGGCCGCTCTAGTCAAGAAGGCTCTACAGGTTCACGCTTGCTCTCTATATGGAAATATCTCTGTTTTTATTAGGTCACTTGTTGATCCATGCACTCAGAGCTTCCTGTGTGAGCACAAATATCACAATCCTCATTTCACCCAACAATGATCACGAGGCTGAGGCTGCTCATTTACATTTTTGTAAAATTGTCCACTTCTTTCTGTAGGCTCACACCTTGGATTACAATATTTCCTCAAAAATATCAATCTATCAAAGGAAGAAAAAAGAAAAAAAGGAAGAAGGGAAGGAGGGAAAAAGGAAGGTAGGTAGTAGGGACTGTAGGAAGGACTGAGGGAGGGAAGACAGGCAGGCTTAACCTTAATCCAGTCTCATTACTGTTTGATCAGTTGAAGCATGATTAACAAAAACTCAGAGAAAAAAAATGGTGTTCAGTCTAATGATCTGAAAAGCAAAGTAGCAAGTCATTGGCTTTACCTTAACCTCAGTCGGAAAATTGTGGTCTTGCCTCCAGGATTCTCAGAATGAGACTGTGACTGAGAGCTGTTTCCTCCCATTTTATAATGCTCTCTAGTTCTGGGATTAAACATGTGAACCACTGGGATTAAAGGCATGCACCACCCAGTTTCTATGGCAAACTATTGTGGCTACTGAGATTAAAAGTGTGTGTTACCACTGCCTAGTCTGTAATGCTGGCTAGTGTGGGTGTTTTACTTTTCTTATTCTTAGGCAAGCTTTGTTTATTAAAATACAAATGAAATGCCACTACAAACAGTTATATTTTTATTCACTATAAACAAATACTTAACTTGATTATGAGTAGACTTACTTGAATCAAATGAGAGAAAGAATCAGAGGTAGCCAAAAAGTGTTAAAGAAGACAGAAGAATGGAAATTTGAAGAACAAGGAAATACCCATAGTCATGTAAGAATTTGTTTCATAAAATGAAAAACTACATTCACAAACAAAATAGTCATTCTGAGTCATTTTTATTGCTGTGTTATTTTTGTAGAACAGCAGTATTTGATTTTATGTCAGGTCCCTGAGATATCCACGCTCACGTTCTTGGTCACCCAAGTAGTGTCAGGAATGAATTAAGTGAGCCTTAAGTCAAAGCAGATAAGAGTTGGTTATATCCATAATTTTTGTGCCACCATTGCCTTAGCAGATCTTGCAGGCAGAAAACCATTGTCCTGATGAAAAGATCTGTAGGTGGGTTGGTGTTTACATTTTAACAAATCCAAAATGCTTTACTAGGACCTGACTTCAGTGATAAAAATCTTTTAGTTTCTTCTTACCATAGGCCTAGGCAAGAGTTACTGTAGACATCAACATTTTAGAGAAGAATAAACTGGGGCAGAAACTTTTAGAGATGTCTCCAGTGCCTCTCAGAGTACAAATGATTGAATCTACTTATTAACCAGTGTGAAATGGTTCCCACACACTCGATACTACAAAATATATCTATCATAAACATGTATGTAAAACTAAGAAATAGACAAACTAGGAATGATTCATTGACTGTTAAGAAGCATAGAAAGCTTTATAGAATTGTTACAACAAGTGAAGTGTTTAAATTTTTTCCTGTGCACAAATTCTTCAGTGCCTGATGTTTACATGTGCATTTCAGGTGAGGTGCCCTAACTGAGAGAATACAAATGTGTTATAAAGGGCTTTGAGAAAAAAGTATTCTGTACTTTAATTAGACATATAATCTTTGCCTTCCAAAATAATGATGTCTTTTTGTCACGTAAAACGTATTTATTATAATTTATCCTTGAATTGGTAATCTTGAAAACAGAATCACAAGACATCACTGAAAAACTGCCTCCTCCAGTGTAGGTATCAGGTAATCTGAATTTTGAAAGAAGAGGAAGATATTCACAAAGATAAGTAAATAAGGGTATAAGTGTAAAATAAATCAAACAGAATAATACAATATATAACAGGTAGAAATTTGATCCTCAGATATACTAGCATGGGAAAAAGCTTCAAAGGAAAGTTGTTGAACATGTAAACTGCCAAGGTCTTTTGAACAGGAAGGCACTCTGCATGCTCCCAAAGGAAAAATGTAAACACAAACCCAGCTACAAATACTTTCATCTACAATGCTGTCCTGCCTGCAAGTTCTGCTAGAGCAATGGTGGCACAAAGCTTATGGAGGTAACCAACAATACCTGATTTGACATAAAGGCTCACTCTACAGGATGGAACCCATTCCTTACACCACTTAGTGATTAAGAACCTGAGCCTAGGTAGCCCAGGACTTAAGACAAAACCAAATACTGCTGTTCTACTAAAATAACCCAGCAATAAAAGTGACTCATTATGATATTTTGCGACAGATCAGTGCCTTGCTCAGCTATCATCAGAGAAGTTCCTTTGGCGGCAGATAGAACAAATACAGAGACCCACAGCCAGACATTATTCAGAGAGTGAGAGACATTGGAACACTCAGCCATAAATTGTATGTCTCCATCAAATCCTTCCCATGAGGAATCAAGGAACCCAGTGAAAGAAGAAAGGAAAAGAATATAAGAACAGAGGGGTTAGAGGACACCAAGTAAACAAGGTACTCAAAATGTATGAACTCCAAGAACGAAGCAGGATGCTCAGGCCTGCACAGGTCTGTGCCAGATGGAGTCCTAGGGCTGAAAAGAGAAGTGGGCATGTGCTCCCATCCATGACACAATAGCCACACCTAATTAATAAACACTTGCAAAGGAGAATTTAGTTTTATCTAAGGGAGTCTCATTTCAAACAAACTCTTAAAAGTAGGCTGCATGCTTTCTCAACTACAGAGAAGGGTTGGATATAGCCAGATTAAAGAGACCAGCACTTGGGGACTTACTTTAGGATGAGTGAACTGGAAGAATAACAAAAGAAGGAGCAATGTAAACCACTGGAGGTTTTTAGTGTTCCAGTAAGTAATAGCTTGCTGCCTTATTGAGCACACAGTAAAATGATAAATGCAATCAAAGAGGGATACAGATAGGTGGTCAACATTTAGCTGATATGGGAAATCCTTCTATATATGTGTTTCTTTTATTGGTTAATAAAGAAACTGCCTTGACCTGTAATAGGGTAGAGTAGACTAGGTGGGAAAACTAAACTAAATACTGGGAGAAAGAAGACAGAGTCAGTGAGAAGCTCCACTGGGCTTAATTAAGTGAAACTGTTTGAAAAGATTATGAAGTGTGTCACTGGGGGTAGACTTTAAGGCTTCAAAAGCCTGTGTCAGAACCAGTCTCTCATATTGTCTGTTTCTGTCTTTCTCAGTCTGTCTGTCTGTGACTGTTTCTCTGTCTCTCTCTCCATGTGGATCAGGATGTAGCTCTTAACTACTCTCCTGAATCATGCTTTATACCCACCATCATGATAATGGAGTAATCCTGAAAAACCAAAACCCATAACTAAATGTTTTCTTTTTATAAGAGTTTCCTTGATTTTGGTGTCTCTTCACAGCAATAGAATAGAGACCAAGACACCAGGGCTTCTTAAAAATGGCCCCAGAAGCAAAAGAATTAGGCAGATTTATAATTCGAATCAGGGTGGCTTCCCCATGTGTTGTGTAACAGAACAAGGAACATCTGCCCTAGGAGATCAGGGAACACCATTCTCTACAAAAGGACTCTGTCAAATTGGGAAAAAGTCAAGTAGTTGAGCATGTCAAACGTTTCCTTTGCAAAGTGAATATAAAACATACTACTTTATATTCTTTGTAATCATTAACACAACTAAGAAATTAGGTGAATTGATCATAGCAGATCATGGCAGTTTTAATATAGCTAAATCACTTTGGAAAAGCATCAAAACACAGGTGTCTTAGTCAAAAGCACAGAGTCTCACTCAGTAGTTTCTAAGTCAAGAAGCTCATGGACTACAGTGTTGATATTCTCTTTGATCCCTCCCAAATGTGAGCTATCGGTTAGCATTGGTCTTTGGTGCTGATTTTTGGGCATCCATAAATCCTATCATATTGTCTTCAAAACATTCAAGATCTAATAAGATCTCATAAGGCAATCAAAATTAGCTGCATAATTTTATTTTTATATTAAAAACCCAAACAATATATTTTGATCATATTATTTCTTCTCCCCTAACTACTTCCATACATTCCCCACCCTATACCATTCCATTTTTATTGTATGTAGGAAGTTAAGGCTGACCAGATCAAAAGGAGCCAACCTGGAGTCTATCTGGAGTTGTCAAAGGTCCTGTGTTTCCTGAGCGCCTAGCAACAGGAGCTGTCAGAGGTCCTGATCGTGCCTAGTCAATAAGCGACAAGCATGAGATATTAACTGTCAACAGATCAGAATGTCTGGGTCCTAGGAGGATATTATATAAGTTTTTCCCCATTGTTAAATAAATGAGTCTGCTGTAAGCCTACCTGACTCCTGGTGTCTGTGTTAGTTGATGCCGTGCGTTTTTGCCCCCTCCCCCAAGGAAGATGTTAGGGCCCAGGAGCAATTTTAACTAGTATTGACTTAATATTCATCCAATTGTCATACTATTTATTTCTTGTCTACAAAGCAGATATGTGTTTCAGGTAGTTTTTTTCCTTTAATTTGGCTGATGACTCAGACATGCATTTAATATTCTTGATGCATCAAGACTACTCCAAGAAGTTGAAAAGTACTTCTATTCATTTACACATATCTATCAACTACATAGACAATTACTAACAAGTTTAAATATATAAAGATTTTCAGTTTAAATCATTTGATATGAAGATAGTGAAATTATATGGGATAGTCTTATGAAATCATGTGATCCCTTTGCTCTGTCTAAAAATCAGAGGCAAAAGTAGCCAGGGACCAGAAATATGGGAAGGATTTAAAACAGGAAATACTCCCTGCTGGCTTTGTGGAGACAGCAATTACCATATGTGGGTGTGGTGGTTTGAAGGAAAATGGCCTCCTGAAGAAGTGGCACTATTTATTAGGAGGTGTAGCCTTTTGGAACAGGTGTGGTGTTACCTGTTTTACTGGAGAAAGTGTGTCACTATGGGAGTGAGCTTTAAGGTTTCATATATTCTAAAGATACTACCCAGTGTCTCTGTCAACTTCCTGCTGCTTTCTCTTCAAATAGTCAGCACCATATCTGCCTTACACCACCACGGTCTGCCATAATTATAATGGATTAAACATCTGAAAATGTAGCTTACACTGCAATTAAATGTTTTAATTTATAATAATTGCCATAGTCATGGTGTCCCTTTGTAGCAATAGAAACCCTGATGAAGACAGAAGTTGTTACTAGGGTCTTGGGTATTACTGTGAGAGGCCTGACCATGTTTGTATTTGGAGGAATCTGGGCTTTGGGGCTTTAGGTTAGGAAAGCAGTGGAATGTATTAAGCACTGATTAATGTACCATACTAGTAGGAACATGGAAGAAAATGGTGCTGAGATGATTTGAACTGTGGGGGACTGGCTCACAGTTTCAAGGAGGAATTTTAGTGTGTTGTCTAGACATCATTTTTATATTTTGGTGAAGGATGTGGTTGCTTTTGGCCCTTGTCTGAAGAGTTTGTGTGATATCAGATAAAAGGAGGGGATTTAGATTAGTTCCCTTGGCAGAGGAAATCTCCAAACAACCTAATATAGTCTGTTGTGTGGTTACCAGTATTAATTCTAATGAATATATATATAACAAAAAGGAGCAAGCTGATCAAGGAAAAATATTCTATGTGAAAAGGAGCACCAGAAAGTGGAATAGAGCTAAGTTCTGTATTCACGAGGAAAAACAGATTGAAAAATGAAAGAAAGAGAGTTGGTGTGGGATTCTTCTCTGTATTCTGTAAATACTATTGGTTAATACAGAAGTTACTTTGGGTCTATTGCAGTGAAGAATAGGGCAAGGCAGGAATTCCAAGCAGATAGAGGAGGAGAGAGTAGTCAAAGAGAAGTCATATAGCCACCAGTGGAGACAGACACCAGACACTAGAAGGAACCTTATTAGTAGGCCACAACCACGTGATGATACACAGATTAATACAAATGGCTTAATTTAAGATATAAAACCTAGTCAATAAGAAGTGAGAGTTAATAAACCAAGCAGTGATGTAATAATACAGTTTTTGTGTGATTATTTTGGGTCTGGGCAGCCAGGAAATGAATGAGCAGCCTCTGCTAACAGAGTCATAATCTCTGGGCAAGATATTACTCAGATAAATTTCCAACTTGTGGAAAAGAATTAAAGAAACTTTAGAGCCAGTTGTGATGTTGCTTTTCTCTAATCCCAGCTTTCCAGAGGCAGAGGGTGATAGAGCTCTGTATTTGAGACCAGCCTGGTCTGCAGATCTAGTTCCAAAACAGTCAAGTTTAGGCAGTGAAGGAAATGATCAAAAGGAAAATTGGTGGCAATATACTTAAATAAGGGGGCCATGTTCCAGCCCCAGCAAGTAGTGGAACTTGGCAGCTTCAGCCACATTGTTCTGGAGTTAAGGGCAGAAGAAAGAGGCTATGGAATTTGCCTCCACATCTAAAGAAAGATTCTGAGGCCAGCCATGTGTCAAGGATATCCCTGAAAGGAGATCTAAAGAGGCCATTGTGTGAAGCTGTAAAGTTGAATCCTGGATTGCTTTGGAGACCCCAAGATGTTGTAGATGCCAAAGCCATGAGATACTATTAATCTCATCAATCAAGAATAATATTACTACCACAATTTAAAGCCAAATTTGAAGTAAGGTTTAATAAATACTAGCCGGGTGGATGGGCTCTGGACAGGTCCATAGCCAGGTTCCTGGGAAATGGCCCTGAGTCATTTTATAGTGGTTTAAAAGGAAAGCCCATAATTCATTGCATTTCCCATCAGGTTCAATAAGGGCAAGCATACATCCTGATGTATCTCTAGCCTTTATTGAATCAGAGAAAAGTGCACATCCATACATATTTTCTGCCTGCAAACCTCCCACCCACATAGGGTCAAACACATTTGGTATAGATGGTCAAACAAACTTGTTTTAGCGAATGAAAACATGTGACTTGTTTTCTCCCGCACACAATAGCTTCCAGCATTTCAAGAACTGTCTGTCTTTTGACAAGGAGCTTGCAGAGTAGAGGGATATTTGTTTCATTTATCTTTTGGGCATAGTAATTGAAACTTAAATGTAACTTTGGCTCTCACATTCCCTTCTTGAGTTGTATTCTGCGTCAAATCCTTGACTATGTAGTGGGAACCTCTTTATATTGGAATCTGACAACCATCAGCTTAATGATACCCAGATAGGAATTATCATTTACTTAAGGCATCAATGATACAAGAGACAACAGCAATTAACAGAAGCAGAGGGACAAAAACCCCATAATGGCTGACATCAAAGTTACTATCTAGAAAAAACCTGGAAATGAGAATGGGGACCAGTTATTTAATTTCAGGTCCCCCTTTTTTGAAAATTTTTTTTCTGTGTCCAATCAGATTATTTCTAGTGATTCATGAGTGGTTTATATAAAAACAACAATTTTCTTACATAGAGCAAGTTGAGTGACTATCATATTATATAACTATTTTACCTAAGGAGTCTACCTGTTGATTGACCTGAGTCTGTTTGGTTTTAACAAGTACCTAAGTACCTTTTCTGGTATGCCAATAAGCACTATAAGTAGCTATTTTGTACCCTATGCTATGCAGTTTCCTTTGGATCTAACATTCCAGCCTGTTGGTAGGCAAGGAGTGATATACTGTCTTCTCTATCTATTTCCTGCTGAGATAAGAATGTTGTTGTCAGGGACTAGGAAGGCCAGAAAGCTACTCAAAAGCAAAGAGGGAATTCAGCCAATGGGATATTCATCAGAAGCATCTGGTTCACTGACCCTGCTGAAGAGACAGGGAACATTCACATCAGCTTTCAGCAAGTATGGGGCTCACAGTCATTTGAAGTATGTTGTAGTCAGCAGCTGATGCTTGGATGTGACTTCCAGCCAGGTGGAAATCTGCTGTGAGAGATATAAACTAAGGCAGTATTTAAAATTTAGGAACTTAACAGAAAATCTTACATTTGGGACTTCCAGCCCCATAGTCCTAGTAATTGGGGAAAGGGAAGAGTTCTAAGACCGAGAGAGAGAGAGAGAGAGAGAGAGAGAGAGAGAGAGAGAGAGAGAGAGAGAGAGAGAGAGAGATACAATCCTCAAGAATAGACAGGTCTTTCTTAATTTAGGCTGTACTTTTTTAGTCCTTTTGACCTATGAGAACTGAATCCAAGTCTTATGACTCCCCAGATTCTCTGAAACTTATATGAATTTTTTAAATTACAAGAAGACATAAAAGTTTTAGATATATTAGCATTACCATTTTTTTTTCTGAAGTCCACATTGTAGAAAAAGCAGGTAACAGATGTCTGGTAAAACAGCAGGAATAAACTCACACCTTTGAGTACTAGCAAAAGCTATAGATTTGGGTTAAAGAGCATGAACATTTATTTTTCTGTGATCAGAGAGCCAGATATGTATTGGACTGAAATGTCTTTAGTCCAATGAGAAGCACCTTTATGTCTATACTTAGACAACCAAACAAAATCTAAAATCTTGACCTTGTGACTGAACAGTAAGTAGTCAGTGCTCTATTGGTTTGTCAGAACTCCATTGATCAATGTTAAAACTCTAAACTTTTGAAACCTTAGTGTAACAACAGCATAGAAGGGGAAAGAAATCAGAAACATTTACCATTTTCATATACTGTAAATAATTTATTTATACCTTTACATTTTAAATCATTTTCTGAGTCCCTCAAAATTTACTTAAACTTTCATATCCTCAACCGTTTATATATCTTATAACATTCTTAGACCCTCCAAACTTGTGAACATTTTCTTATACCCTCAAAATCTGCATAGACTTTAACTCACTTTTCTTTCCATCTAATCATTTACCAGAGACATAAGCAGTTATTACTGAGAATATTCATTTTAAATTATTTTTCTTTAGTGGAACGTTACCTCTGAAACCTGTTTATCTCTTAGTATGGAGCCTATTGGCAAGGCAAATCCATGTACCTTTTCCCTACGGGAGACTCAGTATCTCTAGAAAAAGGAAGACTTGATTTTTTTTTTACATATGAAGTAAGCTGTAGCCTTAGGGAAGAATCTGATTGCCTAATGCTGCTAAGTTGACAAGGCTATAATTAGTCTAACCATCAATACCATCAGAGATCTGAGCATAAAGTATAACATAAAGTATATTCCAAATGGTCAATGTATTAATTAAAATTTAGAGACTAGTTCATTACCTAGATAGCCAGCCCAGGCATCTGTGGTTTCCATGGCATTGGGACAGAAATACCAGGACAGAATCAGTCCTCAGAGGCCAGTCCCTGAAGATAAGCATTACTCCTGTGGTTGAGGAATGTGGGAAAGACTGACCTTACTCCATCTATGCAAAGTGGGGCCATCAATTCTCCAGTATCCTAGTTGTTCACAGTTTGGGCTGGGTCTTTGTGACAGGTGCTACATTGCGGCATTCTTGCCCAGTGGTTAGAATTACCACAATCCAGGTGGAGACATTGTGGTATCCCATCATCTTCTTTGGAAACTTTGAAGTTACTGCTAGGATCTAGGAGTCTCTGTCTGTCTTAGTAAGCTTTTGCATTAAACATTTTAAATACCACACTCAACAGCTCCACGGCAAGACTGAGGACCATTATCTATTAAGTCTATCTGAGCTAAGCAAACCTAGGTTTAACCTTGAACAAACATACCAAACATGACTACAATTTTGATTATTATAGAACAAAAACTATTAACCAGTATTTATATCTTATATATTACATTTTTAATGAGTTGCATAGGTACAATACCTTAAACAAGTGTACAAACATATAGAGCAAAAATAACTTTAAGGATGTAGCAATATGCAAAAACTCATACCAATGTGAAATATTTGAGACAGTAGTTGGGTGTTTTTAGTCTAAAAGTAGATTCAATAATCTACCTTTTATATTATAATTTTTACTTTTGAAGTAGATTCAATAATCAACCCTTTTCTAATACCCCTCCCACTCTTTTTGGAAAAAGATCCCTGAATCTATCTGTTTCTGTGTAGTTTCACTCCTGAAAATGAATAACAACTTGCAATCAACTCCCCTAAACAATGACAAACAAATGGCCAGAAACCATCCATATTAACCCTTGGGAATGTGTGGGTCATGTTTCTTTAGACTGCTTTTCTTGTCTTATGGAAAATGCATCTCTAAGAGAATTGGGATAATTGTCAAGTCATGGGAGAGCTAATTGTATTATTTTTTGTTACCTTCTGTGTGATGGGAAAGTGTAGAGCTTATCTTAAGTCTCGGCTGTGGTAGTCTGTGAGGCTGGAACATCTCAACTAGAAGCTTAGAATTTGTTCAAGATGTAAATTTTTGAGGAAACTGTAATGTACGTATTCTTAGAGATCAAATCTTTTGGGCTACTTGTCTTTATTTGTGTCCATTCCTTTTGTTTTGAAAACATACAAACTTTTAAAGGTAACATACATACATACATACATAATACACATCTGTATTAACACAAGTATGGGATGTACATTGTGTACAAGTCAGCTAAAGATGATGTGTTTTATGTTTGAGCAGGTAAAAGACATCAGTCAACTTTATAAGCCTGTTTAGATTGGATAATGTTATGAGGATTCTGTAGCCAACAAGATTTATCAAGTCTCACCCAATCTCAAGGCTATTCTCATGCAGAGGGATAAGCATGCATGTCACCTGTTCTGCAGTCTTTCCTGGCTTCCTCTCTCACGTACTTAACCAAGATTCTTCGGAGGTCTCCCCTAGTCAAGTCTGATCTTTATTTATTTTGAAGGAATTCATAGCATTTTGTTTCTTGTGGAAACAAAATCATAACCTTTCCAACAATACAACATGTTTCCTGACTTCTCTTCTGAATCCAAGATATCCCTAAAGTATATAGACTGGTTTAATTCAGCAGTTTCCTTCTATAATCCAGTCACTCTCAGCAGCTGCCATTTGTCCATTAAAGAATTTATTTTAGTCAGATTTTTCTGAATTATTCTTCTTTACAATAACTTACTTGCTTTCATAATACTAGGACTTCCCAGGGTAGGACATGTAAGCAGTTACTGGGGTGCCTAGAGGCTAGCATTGCCCTTGACAAGTTAATAGGCACCACAGCCTTTTGTTAAAGGAAGGGTCACAAGTTTCTTTTGCCATAAATGAGAATAATGACTCCTTTTTTAGCAAGCATGAACTTTCTTCAAACTTCTGAGTGAATGGGGGTTTTATCTAAATGCTGGACCTTGGGAAAATGGCTTCATACCTTTATCTCTGTTAAGTTTTGAGCATTAGAAAATAATTTCTCAACTGAAGCTCTTTTTGTATCAAAATAAAATTTTAACTCATAAACACAGTCTACAGAGAGACTAAGAAATTTCCTGATCCTTTACAGAATATAAGTTTCTTATATGACTCAGTTTATCAAAATAGCTTAACAAATTTAACAAAAATAAGGAGGCTAGACATACATTCCTGAGTGAATAGACCTTCGGTAGGGAGAAATACACTAAGTCAGTTGTTCAATTTTCCTAACCCTTCAACCCTTCACCATATTGTGGTGACCCCCCAACTGCAAAATCATTCCTGTTGCTATGTTACAACTGCAAGTTTTCTACTTTAATGAATCTCGATGCACACATATGACATACAGGTGGTCCTAGACTATGCCTGTAAATAGGTCTTTCAACCCCCAAAGAATCGAAACACATAGGCTGAGAAGCTGCTTTAAGCACTCTGACAGGTTGTTTATGCCATTGTCTTGTTGCATCATAAGATAGGAGTATCCCAGTTTCTGATGATTAGTATTTGATGTTCATAGTTATGACCTTAATTTTTAGCCTTTTATTTATTTTTAACTTTACATGTTAATATTATGAAACACTTTATAAACGTAAAGTATCTCATAGCTTTATAAACTTAAATATTTTAAAAACCGTTCCTTAAAAATATGCAGTTTTTTAAAATTTTCTGTAAAACATTAACATTTACTTTAAAAAGTTTCAAATCTCAATTTTATGGTTCATGCACTATCAAAAATAAAATTCTTTTTTTTTTACTATAAGAGAGAAAAAATAAGGCATTACCACAATCTGCATAAGGCAAAAACTAAGCTCCAATAATGTAAGTAATCCAAAGCTCAATATCTGGAATTCATCGGTAATCCTCTGGGTTTTCTCCAGGGGTTTTGATCATGTCTTTGTCCCCACCCTCAGCAGCATGCACATAGCTTGTCTCCTAGATCTCAGACTGCTTCCTTTCCTTGTGGGTGGTGCTCGTCTTTGTCCCCACCTTCAGCAGCATGCACATAGCTTGTCTCCTAGATCTCAGACTGCTTCCTTTCCTTCTGGGTGGTGCTTCTGGGACTATCACACGGCATCAATGTTTTCTACACTGTTGAAGTCTACCATTTCAACTGGATTTTCTTTAGAAATTCAAGCCTGTCACATATTTGCAAACCTCAACTGTTCTCCACAATCCCTTCATGTCTTTAAAAAACAAATTTTCACCTGGGTACCTTAAATTACAAGGTTTGGCTGCCAGGAAAAGGTACATTTTTGCATATAAAAACATGGAGGTACAGTTTTAATACCTTATTAAAGAGGCATTGTCTTTAAAATCCTGTCTTAAACCTTGCTTTCAGGACAGGAATTATCATATAACAATCTACCCTAATTCAAAAGAATTAGGAGAACTATTGTTGCCTCCTTGCTAGGCCCATTTCCATGTGGTCATATTTAACCAAGATGATGGTAAAGTCACATGACATTAGTCTTTTCCAACCTTAGCAAAGATGGCTGCAAGACTGGTCAAAGATGGTTAATCACATGACATCTGCCCTCTCTAATCCTACCAAAGATGGTTGCCAGTCATGTGACTGCCTAAAGATAGTGGCAATACAAAAATGGAGTCATGACACATGGTCCCTTTAAAATCACCCACGCAATGGTTTTTAATTACCAACCCCCAGTGTTAGTAGTTTAACAATTTTTATGCAGATTTTACAGATTTTTAACCATATCCAACAAAATAAACTTATAAATCTTGAGGTATAGAATGTTCGCATGAATCTAGTCTAATTTTTTTGGCTGTTCTGATTTACTTTCTTTTAACCATTGCTAGGGCAGGTGGCTCAGACTGACACAGCAACGTAAAGGAAACTTTTAAACAAGCGTGCCTGGGACTAGCAAAAGGAGAGCCATAATCCAACTTTTTCCCATAAAGGGCCAGTTTTCCAATAAAGAAGATCAGCATAAGAGAATATTAATGCTATCTACACCAAAATGGTATCCAAACTCCTGAATCCAGTGACCAGAGAGCTCAGAAATAAATTCTGAGCTTTGGCAATAAATACAACCATGTGGTCACTGGCAGCTGGCAGACAGAAACAGCAAAAATAACTGACCCATTTCTGTCTTAGCTCCATGCTTGCAGGAAAACTTACAAACATACCAGAAAATTCAGAGAGACAAAACTTTCCAACAAAACAAACAAAACTTTCCATGGGAAACAAACAAAAAGATTCCAACCAGAACCAGCAGAACCAGATGGGCAGGCAGCATCTAGGTATATGCCCTGGGTGGGAAATTATTGGAGTGCTGTTGAAGTCCCTGTACACCCCAGTCAAGGATCCCACAAAACAAAACTGCACTATGACTCACCAGAAGGCTTCCACAGATGCTTGCTGCTTTTCTCAGCATAGAAGTTCACTCTGATAGTCTGCAAACTAAAGGTAGCCTCAAAATTTTGGAACTTCTCAAGACACATGGATCCTGAAGCAACTATGGAGTTCCAGAGTGAAGGTTAAGTTTTAGAATTTGGGTCATATGAATCTCTCTGGGGTCCTCCAGAAAATGTTGATCCCACCTATTGAGAATAAGTTCACTATCACAGTGTAAAGTCAAATTCGAAGCAAATTTTAGTTAAATACTGGCCACGGGGATGGGATCTGGCCAGGTCCATACCCGTGTTGCTGGGAAATGGCCCAGAATCACATTTTGCAGAAGCTTAAGAAGGAAAACCCACAATTTATTGTATTTCTCATCAGGTACAATCAGGGCCAAGTGTACATCCTGATGATTTTCTTCCTGTGAACCTCCTGCCCAAACGTGATCAAGCACAAGCAGATGGATCAAATAAACTTGTTTAGGGAAGTGAAATGTGTGACTTGTTATCTCCCATACAAAATAACTTCCAGTATTTCAGGAACTACCTGTCCTTGGGCAAGAGGCTTGCAGATTACAGGCATTATAGTCTCATTTATTTCTTAGGAATAATAATTGAAACTTCAGTGTAACTCTGGCTCTCACAATACCTACCAAGAAAAGCTGATAACAGGGAGTGGCACCATCCAAAGATAAAGAAGTGTGCTGCAATCAACAAAACTGAAAAGAGTTGGAGATCTGAAGAGAATTTTGACATAGATTATTCTGCCTTCCCTCTATTTTGGAATGGCAATGTCTGTCCTGCTCCATTATATGTTGAAATTATATGATGTGCTATTGTATTTTGATTTTACAGGGGATTACAGTTAAGAGACTGTGTGAATCTCAGAGAGTCTTTGCACTTTCTATTTTTAAATCATTTTGAGACTGTTATAGACTATGGGGAATTTTGAAGTTGGACTGAATGCATTTTTTGCATTATGGTTTTGGGAGCCATGGAGTAGATTGTGGTTGTTTGAAAGAATGTGACCCTCAAAATAAGTGATTCTATTAAGAGATGTGGCCTTTTTGGAGTAGGTATGATCTTGTTAGAGGAAGTGTGTCACTGTGGATTTGAGTTTTGCGGTCTCATATTTGCTCAAGATGCCTCTCAGTGTTTCAGTCTACCTTCTGATACTTTCTGATCATGATGTAGCCAGACTGCCATGTCTCACCATGATAACAATAAATTAAAGCTCTGAAAGTGTAAGCCACTCCAACTAATTGTTTATCCTTTATAAGAGTTGCTTTGGCTGTGGTGTCTCTGCACAGCAATAGCAACTCTAACTAAAATAATGAGCTAATAGAGACTTTTTAGGATCCCTGGGCAGCTCCTTTCTGATGGCTGAAAAGGAAATGGGATACTCTATCAGAGAAATACAAATAGATAGAATCTGTCAACCTCCTGTATATATGGGGAGTTATTACATTTATGGTCATAGTCTGATTCATGGATTTCATCTTCTTAAGAACTCGAACAGAGAACTCAGTAAGTCTTTGCCAGAACTTCTAACTTAGAAATGCAAGAAATTATGTGAGCAATGTTGTGGTTTGTTACTTGCCAGTAGTTCAGTATCATGGGGTTCTTGGCTAAGTGCTGTGGGACAATGGTCTTTTATCCTGTCACTTATATTATTTTTAATTAAACACTGATTGGCCAGTAGCCAGACAGGAAGTATAGGTGGGGCGATGAGGCAGAAAGTAGAGGTGGAACAATGAGAACAGGAAAATTTGGGGACAAGAAAAGACAGTCTGTAACCATCACCCAGACACAGAGGAAGGAAGATGTGACTGCCTTGCCGAAAAAGGTAGTAAGCCACGTGGCTAACACAGACAAGAATTATGGGCTAATATAAGTTATAAGAGTTAACTTAAGAAGCATGAGCTAATGGGCCAATTAGTTTGTGATTAATGTTGACCTTTTTGTGTTTCTTTGTGACTAAACGACTGCGGGACCTGATGGGATAGAAACCTCTGACAACCGCTAAGGACCTACAAATAACATTTTGTGTCTCTTACTGCCTGCCAAATAACATTCAGCCCCACGATCTGTGATGGTGGGTTCTGAGTTCCAATCAGGAGCCACAGAACTTGAAATCTGCTCATTGTTCTCTCTGCCTACACTTAATAAGCAATAGTTTCTTGAACAAGTTAAGAGTTTGTTGTGTCTAGTTAGTCTGAATAATGCAGCAACACAGTTTGGTTGAAGAAGGAAGGGAAAAGCTTACAACTCATTTCATGTTGCGAAAATGAAATTCACATTCAGAGGAAATTAGTCTGTGCCTGAATTAAAAGTGGAATCAATAGTCATTGTGGAAACTCCCATTTTAGTGAACAAGATACTTCATTAAATTAGGGTGCTGGATAATCACGATGCCCTTGAACATTGTCAATTGTGAATAAACCTTTGAAGAAAACCAATGGGGCCCTTTCTTGAAAGAACTGTATCTAGCTTTTTCTCTGCAGGGACTGATTTTCTGATTTAGCAAATGATCTGATTTTGTCTTGTTGATCCAGGCACCAAACTAATGTATTCACAATCCACTGTGTGCAACCTTGATCATACAGAATTTCTCTATACCTGCAACCTTTAAGAAGCTCCTAGAAACAGAATAAGAACTAAAGAGAAAGAGAGAGAAAAAATCGAAATTTGGAGATTGCTCAAAGATGTGAGGTACATGGATGGTTCTCCAAAAAGATTTCTAATCATTATAAACAGTGGTATCAATTACACATGCTATCATTGTATTACACATTATATTGGGTGATATAATTCATTTAATACTGTAATAACCTCATGACTGGGATACTTTCACCACTATTATTTGTTTGGTTTGAAAATATATAGCTTGGAAAATTAACTTAGACATACAGCTAGCAATTGATGGAGTAATAGTAAATGTGGAAATCCCATTATCTTAATAAGGTATGAAAGCCTAGTAATTCCTGAATGTTTGATATCCTATTGATGAAATATGGTTGAATGTACACCATGTAGGACCTAAAGGAGCAAAAGATTTGATTTTCCATAAAAATCAGAAGATGTGGGAGAATATTAAAATTTTATTGGTATAAAGTATACCATATGTATGTTTTATTGGGTCAAATTAATTTTGAGTTAACACAGAAGAATCTGTTCATATTCCAGTTTGAGATCTCTAAGGGACTACAGAGTAATAACAAGAGAAGGGCAAATACCTTACACATAAACTGAGTTAAAATAGTTTGGAAGAAATGAAGTAAGAAGAAAAGGGAAGTTTTCCTGGTTAATTCTTTGTCAATGTGACCTTAGCAAAAGTCATTTATGAAGAGTCAACTTAAACTGAAAAAAAAAAAAAACTGACCCCATTAGATTGGCCTAATGGTAAGGTCTTAGACATTTTCTTGATTAATGATTAATGTGGAAGGGCTCTGCTCACTAGAGGCAGTGCCACTTCTGAGCAGGGGTTCTTGAATGTTATAATGAAAGAAATAGAGCAAGTCATGGGCAGCAAGTCAATAAGCAGCATTCCTCCATTGCTTTTGCTTCAAATTCTCCCTTGAGGTTCCTGTCCTGGTTTTCTTCAATTTTGTACTGTAGCATTGGAGCATAAGAAGAAATAAGCTATTTCTTCCTCTAACATGTTTTCATTCATGGTGTTTTATCACAGTAATAGGAATCCTAATTAAGACAGAAATTGGTACCAGGAGTGAAGTATTATTGTGAGAGACCTGGCCATATTTTTTAGAAGACATTGAGTATTCAGACATCAATGATCTGTATAAGAACATAGAAGATAATGCTGAAGGCAGTACAGAAGACGGTGGCCAGGCTTGTGATGTGTCAGTGGCATATTGGAGAGTCCCATAAAGACTATTAAGGTCTTTTGACATGCTGCATTAAAAAAATCAATATTTCTGGTCAAGTAGGACTAAAGAATTGGCTGTGACTAACAAGAGACAAGAACTATTAAAGTGAAATATTTCCTTTGTTGGGACAATCAACATTGATCAGCTGGGCTTTACAAATAGTAGTGATTAAGAAAAGAACAGTATAATTTTGGAAAAATTTTCCAGAAAATGTTCCCTCGGATTCAGCACACAAAAGCTTTGGTTCAGATAAGACAAAGGCTGTAAATCATGATGGCAGCTGTTGCGTAAGAGTTTCCCAGTTGGTTCTGGGTCTGAAAGCATGTGGAGTCAAGAAGATAATCTGAGACTTGGCACCATAAGAAGACAGGAGAGGCCATTGGTGAAGGTTTAGGCTCAGTTGCTATAGAAGCCCCAGTGTTGAGAGTGTTTTCTGTTCCACCCAGTCCCGCAGCTATTCATCCCAAAGAAATACACAGAGGTCTACTACATTAATTATAAACTGATTGGTCTATTAGCTCAGGCTTCTTATTAATGCTTATAACTTATATAAGCCCATAATTTTTGCCTGTGTTAGTCATGTGGCTTGTTACCTTTATCAGTGAGGCATTCTCATCTTGCTTCCTCTGTGGCTGGGTCACAACTGCAAACTGCATCTTTCCTCTTCCCAGAATTCTCCTGTTCTCATTGCTCTGCCTCTACTTCCAACCTGGTTGCCCCACATATACTTCCTGCCTGGCTATTGGCCAATCAGCATTTTATTAAACAAGTACAAAAAACAAGTTTTTACAGGGTAAAACAATTATCCCACAGCACCCCAGGATTGAAGGGTTCAGGGAGAGAAGTTGATTCTTGACATCATGCTGTGGGTTCAGAATCCCTAAGGAGTCCTCAGAAGAATATATTGGTGGAGTTTAAGCATAGAGAAGGTACAGCAAAGAACTTGGGAGTTTTTGCGAGATCAGTACAATGTATGACATCCAAGGACAGCAGCAGGTGTGGTTTGGAGCTGTCATGAGTACAAAAGACAATCTGTGTTTGCTGCGGATGGCAGAGTCTGAGAAATGAAGCTGCTAAGCCCTCCTTTGGAGTCTGAACGCTGATGAATATCAGGTATTTTATCCTGGACTTTATATGTTTAGCCTTTGTTTTAACTTTTATTTGAATATAGCATGTACTGGTTCTCCCCTCCTAAAATAAGAAAATATTTAATTTCTCTTTTGATTTTACCAGAGCCTACAGTTAAGAGATTTTTGGATTTTAGGTAGGTTTTGTGATTTTCTATGGGTTTTGGAAATTTTAGAAAAGTTTTGGATACTTTAGAGAGGCTTTGAAATTTGAAAGACATTATGGTTGTTGTAAAAAGATAGAACCTTTAAATTATTTACATTTTTAAAGTCTGTAGGACTTTCAAATGTTGCAATAAGTTTTCTATTGAGAAACTGATATTAATATGAGATTTTGGGAATAAACAAGAAAGGAAAGTTTACATTTTAATAGCAATGTATTTTTATATCAATTTGCAAGAAGTCAATGTCCTGGTTATTGTTTTGTCAACTTGAAACTGGTAGATATTTAAGGAGAGGGAGCAACAATTGAGAGAGAAAATGATCCTATCAGATTTGTCTATGCTCAGTCCTGGAGACATTTTCTTGAATAATCCTTGATGTGCGAGAGCCCAACTTACTGGAAGTGGTGCCACCCTTCAGAAAATGGACCTAGACTGATATGGGATTCCCCTCTGTATGCTATGACTTCCCTTGGTTAATAAAGAAACTGTCTTGAACCTATAACAGAGCAGGGCATAGCAGAGCTTGTCAGGGAAAACTAAACTGAATTCTGGGATAAGGAAGGTGGAGTCAGGGAGAAGCCATGGAACTGCTACCAGAGACAGATATGCTGAAACCTTGCCAATAGGCCATGAGCCTCGTGGTAAAATATAAAATAATGAAGATGGGTTAATTCAAGATGTAAGAGCTAGCTAGCAATATGCTTAAGTAATTGGCCAAGCAGTGATTTAATTAATACAGTTTCTGTGGCAGCTGGGAAACAAACAAACAGCCTCTTACTACACTAGATAATATAAGAAAGTGGTTTGAAGAAGTCATATGTTTTAAGAACCTAGACAAATAGATGTATATATATGATTATTAAAACTTAAAAGCATAGTTTAATTTATTCCTTGTTACTACTATGATTAAAAAGAGAGGCCTATTATTGGAGGAGGGTTGCTTGTTAGTTCCTGACCACCCAGCTATCTTAGACCCAAAATAATAACACAGAAACTGTATTAATTAAATCACTTCTTGGCCCATTAGCTCGAGATTTTTATTGGCTAACTCTCATATTAATTTAACCAATTTCTATTAATCTGTATATCTCCACATGGTTGTGGTTTGCTGGGTAAAGTTACCAGCATCTATCTCCAGTGGCTCCATGGCTTGTCTCTGACTCTGCCCTTCTTTCTCCCAGCATTCAGTTTAGTTTTCCCAGCCTACCTAAGTTCTGCCTTATCAACAGGCCAAGGCAGTTTCTTTATTCATTAACCAAGGCAGAAGAACCTCCCACATCAGCCAATCTCTAAAGTCTATGTGGATTTTGAGATGCTCCAGCACTTTTGGTAAGGCTGAAGTAACACTATGTGACTGCCAATTAGAGTTTTGGAAAACCCGAAATGAACCTCTTGGACACTGATAGACTCACTCATGGAGCCTTGAGCCCCCAACAAAAAACAAAACAAGCAAACACACAATGACATTCATCACTGGCATCTGATGCTGCCTTCATGAAAAGGTAACTGGAAGCTTTCTTGTCTACATTCACAGCTGAGCATTGGAATGCAGATATAGTAAAGTGCCAGACACAGGAGTGAAGCATGCAACAATACACCAGACAGCTTTATACAAGAGGAGGTTGTTCTCAATGCCAAATGAAACTCAAGGAAAAGTATCTGATTTCATGGCCTTTAAAAATATGACTTAGAACCAGACTTTGAAGAAAATTTCATTTTCAAGCCTCAAAAGTAGACATAACAGTCTCACTGTGTATGTTGTTTTTATATATGGATATGTTTGTATGTGCTTGAATCTATGGTGTTCAGACATGTGTGTGTATGTGCATGTGTATGTGTGTGTGTGTGTGTGTGTGTGAGAGAGAGAGAGAGAGAGAGAGAGAGAGAGAGATTCTGTGTTCACACATGCTTTATGTTAGCAGGGTATAAGCAATCCTAACATGGCCCATACTCAGATAAGCTAAAAGAATTGAAAGTATATATCATATTTGAATTATGGGATGAATCTAATCTAAGACCTTGCTTGCTTTGTTCTTGTTATTGTGACCATTTTAGAGATTAGGGACTTGAATATTTTATAGATCATGTGATTGGGAAAATTTGGGGCTTGTTAAAGATATTGAACTTTATTATTTTGTGAAAATGATAGAGTTTTTTTTTGCAAAAAGTACATGATCTTTAATAAAACAGATGTAACATGAAAGCAGACATTAGGGATATTCATGGCAGTGGAAGCCAGCAAGAGATGGCTGTAGCAAATAAGGACAAAATATAATGATGTGTATGTGTGAAAATGTGATAATGAAACCCAAATAAAACTTTAAAAATAATTAACAATGGGCACTAAAAGGCATGTCCTTAGGACTTCCTTCAGTTGAAACAACATAAAAGAATATAATTTTTAAAAGTAGAAAATGGCATATTCATTGTAGCTTAGATCACCACTTAAGGAGAAACAATAGTTTATAGATTTTTTTTTTCTTGGCAGGGTCCGATAGCAACAACAAGAACATGTATTATTGGCTATTCACATCAATAGTGGCAATACTGTGTCAAATATCCTAAATAAACAATCAAAAGGAATCCACAAGTTATTTTATAATGCTTTCTGCTTGTAGATTTAGAAATCGCTCCAGGGAAAAATCTAGAATTCAATGACAGCAAATCATTGCCTAGCAGTTTAAAACTCAGAGAAAGAACTCTTTTTGCATTGGAAACAACAGCATGTACCTGGGCAGAACATACACATATATACACACACTAGCGCACTGGCTTCTTCTAGACACAGTAGTACCTTAATTTTTTAAAAAATAGATAAAAGCTGATGAATATTGGATGTCTCATCAGACAAATGTGTTTGAAATCTTGACTAAATTATAATCTCATACCATGGAGAAGCAGTCTCAGCACTGGTTATTCTAGGATCATTCTCTAAAATTGACGATCTGATTTAAGTCCTTTCTTTTCTTTTTACTTAACTTTTTAGGTTAAAATAGATATTGTCTCTTCACTTTATCTCACTCTACAGTAAGATAAATGAAAACAGCTGTCAAAAAGCATGCTTGTTAAGATTAAATGACTCCAGTGGAACATTTCATAGTATCTGATTCACATAAATGGCCACACACATTAGACAAAAAAAAGGCAAATGGCAGGGGCATTTACAGATGTATGACCAAGTCCTGCCCAGGTGTCCATATGAAAGTCACATCTTATAATTATGGAAGTTCAGAAAAAGAAAGTACAGATGAAATTGGATTGCCAATCCTTTCAACGCATGAGGCTGGAGATTTCTGAAACAGAGGAGATCTATTGCAGAAGGGAAGTTTTAGTTAGTGAGATTTTAAGCCCAAATATTTTCTAAACAGATGACCTGTCACCACACTGACCACTAAGTTCTAACATGGCCCAAATTAATGATAGGAAATCAAGTGTATGACTGAACTATTTTATATAATCAAAAACATGCTCTATGCTTAATATCACTTTAGCTAATCTCAGTTTTGTTATCTTAAAGCACATGTACACACACACACACACACACACATACACACACACACACACACTGCATTTCATCACTTCTGACCACTTACACCAGTAGTCGGAGAGACATTTAGGGGATGCCAGAGTGTGGATATGAAGAAAGTAGACTGAAACTCATATTTTTCCCCATCTATCCAATAGATGTCTTCAGTCTTACTTTAAGACTTCTTGATATATTTTTAACTTTTAAAATCTCTTCCCTGAAATAATAAGTTGGCTACAGTATCCTTGGTGTGTATTACAACTATTAACAGCCCTTCCTCTTAAATGCACTAACAATCAGAAAGTCTAGAGAGGAAGTTAACTGAATTTGAGGAAGCTGACAAGCTGTTTGTTAGTGTTTGTTGCTTGCTCACAATGCTTTAGAGGGCAGGCAACATTCTCCAATCAAACATTAGCACCTGTTGTGTGATATACTTCTTCAGTTTCACATAGCACACACACACACATCTATCCTTCAAAAAATAAACCACAGAAAAGTCAATGTATGGATATCAACAAATTCCAACTTGGTGAATCAATGGGCTTTATTGGGGTTATAAAAGGAATGTGAGTGAGAAGTTATTTATCAGAAAATAAATGACTCAAAGACAACTGCATCCCTAAAATTCACCCCAACATAGGGGGCAGTTCAGCAAAGTTGGAATCCTGGAGCACACTGCACAGTTATAGCAGGGGACTGCTTGTTTTGTTCCCAGCTGCCTGACAGCTCAGACCCCAAATAACCACACAGATACTGTATTAATTAAATCACTGCTTGGCCCATTAGCTCTATCTTTTTATTGGCTAACTCTTACATCTCCATTAATATGTGTATCACCACATGGCAGTGGCTTACTGGCAAAGTTTTGGTGTCTGTCTCCAGCGGGGTGACAAAGGTTCTCTCTGATTTCCTCCTTTCTCCTAGCATTCAGTTTAGTTTACCCCACCTACCTAAGTTCTGTCCTATCAACAGACCAAAGCAGTTTCTTTATTAAACAATGGTATTCATAGCATACAGAGGGAAATCCCACATCACATCCCTTTTTCTGTTTAAATAAAAAGGAAAGTTCTAATTTTAACATAGTAAAATTACATATAACAAAACAGGTATCAAGCAAGAATTATAGTTACAATAGTTATATCTACTTTATCTTTTATCATAACTAAGGAAAACTATATTATTACTATCTACTCTTCAACATCATCAAAGACTCCAGAAGGATATAAAATTACCTAAGTAAACAAGGAGTGAATTATAAGCAACTTCCAAAACTCTAGAATTGACAGAGACATTTTGCTGCCTGCATAGTCACCCAAAGTTCTTCTGTATCATTGGAACATGCATCTTCAGCCTACAGCTCCATAGTATCTAGAATATTTTTCCATAAGGTAGGAAATTTCCAAGGCAATTATGCTTTTATTGGCAGTTTGTCAGTCACTTTTTTCTGTGTCCTGCAGAGTGTCTAACAGACTCTTTTGGTGTGGGAGTTCCTTCTGTCTATGTGTTGCTTTTACTGGTTAATGAATAAAGAAATTGCCTTGGATATTAATCCACAAACCTATGAACACCTCATATTTGACAAAGAGGCTAAAATTATACAATGGAAGAATGAAAGCATCTTCAACAAATGGTGTTGCATAACTGGATGTCAACCTGTAGGAGAATGAAATTACACCCTTATCTATCACCATGCACAAAACTCAAGTCCAAATGGATTAAAGACCTCAACATAATCCAACCACACTGAACCTGATAGAAGAGAAAGTGGGAAGTAGCCTGCAATACGTGGGCACCAGAGACCACTTCTTGTGTAAAACCCCAAGGGCACAGACAATAAGACCAACAATGAACAAATGGGACCTCCTGAAACTGAGAAGCTTCTGTAAAGCAAAAGACACAGTAATTAAGACAAAAAGGCATCCTACTTAATGGGAGAAGATCTTCACTGACCCCACATCAGACAAAGGTCTGAACTCCAAAATATACAAAGAACTCAAGAAACTAGACATTAAAATTCTAAACACCCCAATTAAAAAATGGGGTAAGGATCTGAATAGAGAATTCTCAACAGAAGAAGTTCGAATGGCCAAAAGATACTTAAGTTCATATTCAACTTCCTTAGCGATCAGGGAAATGCAAATCAAAACAACATTGAAATACCATCTTACACCTTTCAGAATGGCTAAAATCAAAAACACCAACGATTGCCTATGCTGGAGAGGATGTGGAGTAAGGGGAACTCTCATCCATTGCTGGTGGGAATGCAAACTTGTGCAACCTCTTTGGAAATCAGTGTGGCGGTTTCTCAGGAAATTGGAATCAACCTACCTCAGGATCCAGCAATACCACTCTTGGGAATATACCCAAGAGAAGTCCAATCATACTACAAAAACATTTGTGCAACTATATTCATAGCAGCATAATTTGTAATAGCCAGAACCTGGAAACAACCTAGGTGCCCCTCAATGGAAGAATGGATCAAGAAAGTGTCGATTATATACTTATTACAATACTACTCAGCGGTATAAAACAATGACATCTTGAATTTTGCATGCAAATGGATGGAAATAGAAAACGCTATCCTGAGTGAGGTAACCCAAACCCAGAAAGACGATTATGGTATGTACTCACTCATTAGTGGACCCTAGCCATAAAACAAAAGACACTAAACTTTTAGCTCACAAGCCCAGAGAAGCCGAATAGCAAGATGAACCCAAAGAAAGCATATACAGATCCTCCTGGAATTTGGAAGCAAACAAGATCATCAGGCAAAAGTTGGAAGCACAGGGGCAGGGATAGAGGTGGGGGTAGAGGAGTAGGGGAACGGGAGAGGGGGAAGGAGAAGGGAGAAGGACTGGGGAGAGCTTGGGGGAGTGGGAGGGTGGAGATGGAGGAAAGGTTGATATTGGAGAAGGGAATAAGATATCTACATTAAGGGAGTCATTTTAGGACTGGCAAGATACTTGGCACTGGAGGGGATCCCAGGTGTCCACAGGCATGTCCCCAGCTAGGTATTTGAGCAGCAGAGGAGAGGGTGCCAGAACTATCCTTGTCCCATAGTCACATTGATGACTATCTTGATCACCACCATAGAAATTTTGTCCGATGGATGGAGGTAGAAACTGAGACCCACATTCACATCAGAGCAATGGACTGAGCTCCCAAGGTCCAGACGAAAAGCAGAAGGTGGGAGAAGAGGAGCAAGGAAGTTAGGACCATGAGGGGCTGGTCCACCGACTGATGCAGTGTGCCTGATCTAATGGGAGCGCACCAAATCCAGCTGGACTGGGACTGAACGAGCATATGATCAAACCGGACTCTCTGAATGTGGCGGCCAATGGGGGCAGACTGAGAAGCCATCAACAATGACACCAGGACGTATCTCTTCTGCATGTATTATCTCTTTGCGAACCTAGTCTTTTTGGATGCACACCTTCCTAGGTCGGGATGGAGGGGGTGGGCCTTGGACTTCCAACAGAGCAGGGCACCATGACCTCTTTTAAGGAAGCAGCAGGAGGGAGGAGGGGTGGGGGATAGTGGGAGGGACTGGGAGAAGGGGAAGAAATGTAAAAATTTTATTTTCATTTTTTAAATGAAAAAAAAAAGAGGAATCTAAAAGATAATGATCACCAAAGCTAAAAAAGGCAATGTTGTATGTATATAGAATCAGAAACATGGAGGGATCATAGATAAAAGCTGTGCTTTTAAAGTGTAAAAAAAAATGCCTTGGCTTGTTGATAGAGCAGAACTTATGTAGACAGAGAAAACTAAGTGGAATGCTGGGAGAAGGAAGGCAGAGGATAGAGAGGCCATGGAACTGACATCAGAGTCAAACATGCTGAAACTTCGCTGGTAAGCCATTGCCACATGGCGATATACAGAATAAAGAGATGGGTTATTTTAGAATATGAGTTTAGCCAGAAATATACTTAAGCTATTGGCCAAACAGTATTGCAAATAATATGGTTTTCTGAGTGGTTATTTGTGGCTGTGTGGCTGGGACCAACAAGTGACCCTCTTACTACAATGGGCATGCCAATGTGGTGGCATAAATCCATGTAAAACCTGACGTGGCTTAAAAAGACATTCTAGACACAGAAAAAACAAAATTTAGCTGCATTTCTTTTTTTAGCTGATAGCTTGCCACAGCTCCTTTAACAGAGGTTTTCCTGATATTAGGAAGTTCCTGTTATTGTTTCCATACAGGATGAGAACCTGTGAATTGCTTCCAGACTGATGTGGTTTGATGGAATAAGATCCTTTGTTTTCATTCTTGTTAGGAAAAAAAGTCATGCCATTTTGAAATGCCAGCTTTCTGGGCTGTCTTGCCAGCACAAACTCTAGCTCTTTCAGGCAGGAGGTTTGGCTTCAGAGCATTTGAATGGGGTTTGTGAGCAGACTGCTGCAGCTTGCATAATGGTGACATTGACTGGCTATGTGCCTGAGAGTGAGGCAATATGCGTGGCATGCGCAGCTCTGCCATTCTGGACTGGGTGAGGAAAGTAGGGAATACTGTCTTTAACTTAGTAATGCCATAGCTTAAGTTAAAAGAAGTGCTTAGCATTTTAAAAAGCACTCCTGGATAGTAAAGTATTACAGATATGCAATAAAGACAAATCCAGATGGAAAAGACCACCAAATGAGACACAGAGTGTTTTAAAATAGTACATAGGCTTGGGAGAGAGAAGAAAAGGAGTATAGAGAATTATAAAAAGAAGTAAATGTTTTTTAAAGGGTAAAGTCTTTAAAGAAGCAGAGTGCAGACAGTCATAGATTAAAAGAAGTAAAGAAAAGTAAGCCACATAAAGATGGAAAATTAACAGTATGGATTATGTATATTATTGTGTTTTCTTTGAACTTTATGACTGTGAATGAGCTAAGTACAGAGAGACATTTCACTGTATGGGCTGCTAAGCTAAACCAGCATGTATATTATAAAGGTATCATGACTTCCAAATTTGGTTTTAAGAATATGTTGCTTTGGAAAAGAGATTCTTCTCTTATTTCCAGAGAGGATGCGAACCTGTGAATTGCTTCCAGACTGGTATGGTTTGATGGAATAAGATCCTCTGAAAGGTCGCTTTGAACACCCCTCAAATAATTACTTCAGCCAACTGCTGACTGAGATGTACCTAGCACACAGAATACACCATGAAAGACCTGATTAACAGTTCCCCCAAACAGCAGGAAGCAGTATGGACAAAACTACACCTATATTCCCAAATATTTGTAAATGCTTCTTTACATTTAAAAAGGGATATGATACAGATATAAATAATTTTCATTGGTAAAGATCTTGGTTTATTGATACAAATTTAAGGTCAATTTTGTCATATGTGTTTGTGTATTTCATTTAAAAATGTAATTTATAATTAAGAAATATAGTTTAATATAGAATCATCTATAATAGTCAAGTTTGTAGTCATGTTAGATTTTCTAGATGCACAGAGATGTATTTCACTTAGGTAGGTTTTTTTTCAAATTATCAGAGGCCTTCAGAATATGGCATTTAAAATATTTTAAGAACTTAGGACTTTTCATGACAATGAGACACATCTGATCCTTGCAGCACCAATCTACTTCCAGAGGAAGATGGGCATCGAAGAGGCTCCTTATGTGGTTTGTTAGCCATTTGGGCAAGAAACGGCTCTTCCCTGGACTGCTTGACTGGATGTGCAGGATCCACAGAGAAATGACTGCTGAACTTGCCTAATGGTGAGATGATCCTTTAGGGTTCCTGCTTCATGAAAGGGTGTGCTAGACATTCTGCAGGACACAGAAAAGTGTGACAGACAAACTGCCAATATAGGTGGAACTGTCTTTGAAATTTCCTGCTTCATGGAAAAATCTGATGCATACTATGGGCCAGTAGGCTGAAGATGGATGCTCCAATGGTACAGAAAAACTTTGGGTGACTATTCAGGCAGCAAGATGTCTCTGTCAATTCTAGAGTTTTGGAAGTTGCTTACAATATACCTCCTGTTTAGTTAGTTAATATTATATCCTTATGGAGTCTTTGATGGAATTGAAGAATTTATAGTGATAGTTATAGTTTTCCTTAGTTATGATAAAATATAAAGTAGATATGAATATTATAACTGTAATTCTTGCTTGATACCTGTTTTGTTATACATAATTTTACTATGTTAAAGTTAAAGCTTTTTTTTTTCTTTAAACAGAAAAGGGGAAATTGTGTGGGAGGTACTCCTGTCTGTGTGTTGCTTTTATTGGTTAATGAATAAAGAACTGCTTTGAGTCTATGGCAGGGAAGAACAGAACTATTCAGGGAATGGTAGCATCTATGCTGAAAGGAAGAAAGGCAGAGTCAGAGAGAAGCCATGGAGCTGCTAGAGACAGACACTGGAACTTTAGGCAGTAAGCCACAGCCATGTGGCAATACACAGATTAATGAAGTTGGGTTAAATTAAGTTGTGAGAATTAGCCAATAAGAAGCTAGAGCTAATGGGTCAAGTAGTGTTTTAATCAATATATTTTCTCTGTGATTATTCTGGGTCTAAGCTACCCAGGTAGCTGGGAACCAACAAGCAATCCTTCTTACTACACTCTTTCAGGAAGCAGGAACCCTTAAGGAATATCTCACCTTTATGCAAGTTCAGCAGTCATTTCTCTGTGGGTCCTGTATGTCCAATTCACCCAACATACCATCAAGCAGTCCAGGAAAGAATAGGTTTTGGCCAAATGTCTAACAAACTCCATAAGCAGCCTCTTCCACGTTCATCTTCCTCTTGAAGTAGATTGGTGGTGCCAGGAGCAGATGGGTCTCATTGTCATGAAAAGTCCTAAGTTTTTTTTTTTTTTTTAAATTAAGTGCCATATTCTGTTAGGCTTTGAAAGGTTTGAAGAATGTCTATCCATCTGAAATACATATCTGTCCATCTGGAAAATCTAACTAATTTGACTACAAGCTTGACTATTATAGATGACTCTCTATTAACCTATGGTTCTTAATTATATGTTACATTTTTAAATGAGCTATACAAACACAATACCTTAATCAAGAGCAGAAATATATCTACATATAACAAAATTGATCTTAAATTTGTATCAATAAACCAAGATCCATACCAATGCAAATCTCCATAGCATATTCCCCTTTAAATATAAGCAAATATTTATGAAAATATTTGGGAATGTGGGAGTAGTTCTTCTCCAAACTGCTTCCTGCTTTTTGTTTGGCGAAGTAATTTGGGGGAGGGGTGTTCACAGTGACTTCTTGATGGCTCATGGTCTATCAAATCACAGTAGTCTGGAAGAATTCCACAGGTTCTCATCCTCTGTGGAAACAAAAGCCTCATTTTTAAAGCAACATATCCTTAGACCCAAATTTTGAAGACAAAATACCTTTAAAGTATATATGTTGGTTACTTAGTTCCTTCACAGTCAAAAAGTTCAAAGAAAATATAATAACACACATAATCCAGACTCCTTTGGATATTCCATCTTTATGTGGGTTTTTTTTACTCTATTTCTTTTCATATTTATTTTACTAATTTTACTCCTTTAATCTACGACTGTCTGTACTCTGCCTCTTTTTCTTTTACTCTTTTTCTTCTCTCTCCCAAGCCTATGAACATTTATCCATGTGTCTCATTTATAGTTCTTTTGTCTGAATCTGTCCTATTGTAGATCTGTAATTCTTTACTATCCAAGGGCACTTCTTAAAATGGTAAGCACTTCTTAAAAACTTAAGCTGTATCATTGCTAGGGGAAATACAGTATTTCCTGTTTGCCCCACCCAGCACAGCATAGCAGAGTTGCTTGCTGCCTCTGAGTGCCATGCACAATGCCCCATCTCTAGGGACACATCCTGTCCATCTTGCCACCAAGCAAGTCATAGGTCATTGCTCACAAACCCCACTCAAATGCTCGGTCTCCTGAAAGAACCAGGTCATGCTGGCAGAACAGCCCAGAAAAGCTGGCATTTGAAAATGGTGTGGCTTTTTTTTCTGCTACCACTGAGTCAGGAAAACTTCTCTTAAAGGAGACGTGGCACCAGAAAACAGCAGGAAGCTGTGTTAAACTCTATATTTTTGTGTCTAGAATTCATTCTCAAGCTCTGTCAGGTTTTTAAGTGGATTTAATTGGCCCCATGTTGGATGCCAATTTGTAGTAAGGGACCACTTATTTTGTTTCTAGCTGCCTGGCAGCTCAGATCTGAAATAATCACACAGATACTGTATTAATTAAATATCTGCTTGACCCATTAGCTCTAGCTTCTTATTGATTAACTCTTACATCTTCATTTAACCCATATCTATTAATCTGTATTGCCACATGACCATGGCTTACCAGCAAAGTTTCAGTGTCAATCTCTGGCAGATATACAAGGCTTCTCTTTGACTTCCTCCTTTTTCCCGGCATTCTAGTTTTCCCCACCTACCTAAGTTATGCCCTATAAACAGGCCAAGGCAGTTTCTTTATTAACTAATGGTATTTACAGCATACAGAGGGAATCCCACATCACACAGTGTGCAGGCAGCTCAGGTGGTAGAGTGTCATTTTCAAGTAGATCAGTTGGTATGAGCTTTTTCTAGGCAGTCCCACTGATCTCTGCTACTCTAAGCTGCCTAACTTGTCTCTACTTCTTGCAACAGGGTTTGTCTGGACATCTTTGCAGTTTGGCTCATCTAAAAGTGACTCCAAAAGTCTTTTCTGCCATTATACTCCTGGCATACGAGGGTTGTAGATTATCTTACCCATTTTAGAAACTTCTGGAATCTATTTTGTGTTGTTTCCTTCCCGTAAAATGGTGTTTCCTTGTAGGATGGAGTGTTTCATCCCTGACCCCTTGAAACATTTCATTTCACCTCCTTATAAACATCCTGTCCCAAAATAATATGTTATTTTACTTTTCATTTATAGCCCTGTTTGATACCAATTGACGGTCCAAGATGGAAGCCTTTAACCTCAGAAGAAAGAGCTATATAACAGCATCTGACAGAACTCATAAGTAGATTTAGGTAAATAGGAAACATCTTGAATAGGTAGCCTTGGAAAGAGAAGTTATTGAGCTCTGTGAAGTTTAGAATTTGAACCAGGAGACAAGGAGTTAAAGGCAGAAGGTGTATGTTACAGTGAAAGTTGATATTGAAAGGGAAGGGACTCCAGCCAGCCCACCTTTCAAATGTGTATCAGGCAGACCTTGTCCTTCTCACAGATTCCTTTTGTCTTGCTAAAAACCATTAATTACACTCATAAAGCCAACCTCCAAGATCTATTCCCTTATTTGTCTACTTCCTACTCAGCACTGTGACTACCAAGATCCAGCCATCAAAGTATTAAAGTCCAGTAATCAAAAGCCCCTTTTGGCTTACCTATTACACATGCTCAGTTAAAACAAACCCCTTACTCTATCACAGGGTTTCAGCTGTTTCCTTTATAAACCTTCATTTTCCTATGGACCATGTCTGTTTCCTCTCTATCCAGAGGTAGTACCTTGTTATGCGCCAGGGTAAATATCCCTTACCCCTCTCCCTTGTTCCCTTTCCCTTCTTCCTCATCCTCTATATTCTGCCTTTGTCTGTTTTTCCCTGGTTTCTGTTTCTTTAAAACAAGGAAATCTCCTTTGTGTCAGGAACTTAGTCTTAGGGTGTCCTGAGCTGATACTTTTACTTTCAGAAGGTCTCTGTACATATAAACATTTATATATATATGTGTGTGTGTGTGTGTGTGTGTGTGTGTGTGTATACATTAGAATCACTGTGGAAGCAAATACAAGAAAAGAGAAGGAAGCTGATAAGGTATGAATTCCAAAAAGCTATGAGAAAAATAGATTAAACTAAGAGAAATTAAGATCTGGAGCTCCCTAATATATGACACTCAGCTTTTCTGTGTTCCTATGAAACCCAAACTAACTTGTTTACACAAAATCTAATACATGACTCATAACTGCCTAGGAAAACATTACTGAGATTAAAGAGAGATTCAATGGGGGTACAGAAATAAACACAGTATTGTATCATGTTCACTGATTATCTGTGGGATATCTAGATTAGTCGTTTTTCCTCTCTGAGTTCCAGTTCCCTGACCTTTAGAGGGTAAGTCCTAAAGCAGCTTGTATGTGTTTTATATGGATTGTATATAATGCCATTTGCAAGGCTACCAATCTATTCTGGTACGTGATGGCTAGTTTACTGACTGCTTATTCAGTTGATGTAGGTTGGAGACCTCCTTCATTTGAGTGGCTAAGCTAACATGTGGACAGTAGACTGGGTTCAAGCTTTCTTCCCTTCTGCATCTGTACATTTTGCCATACAGCTGACAAAATGGTACATCAAGACACTGTCTAGTTGATATTCATTATCTAAACATTATTATGTCCTGATTACAAATCATATATATCCAAGTTGGTTCCATTCAGGAAAACAGTAGTGATTCATTTAAGGAATTTTTATCTAGCAGGTTTTGCAATGACTAGATTTTTATTAAAAATGAGAAATAAGTGTGGAAGCAAGAGGATCATCAAGGCTTTCAGTTTGATTGGAAAATCAATGCAATTCAACATATTGTCAATATCACCAATTATGTCTCATTGGGCATAATCAAGAGTAGTTTTCACCCTGCTATTGTATGCTCTATTGGTAATCTCATGCTTGGCTATTTATTTCTGTAAACAGTAAAGCAAAATAGGTTAAAATTAAATAAAACTTCTTCCACCTTCGGAGAAGGGGATGGAGGAGGAGAACTAGAAGAAACAGGATGGTAGAGATGGGGAAAGGACAGAGATGGAGAACAAAAAAGAGTTACCTTTATAGAGGGGGCCATTATGGGGCTAACAAGAAACCTAGCACTAGAGAAATTCCCAGAAATCCACAAATATGACCCCAGCTAAGACCCTAAGTCATAGTGGAGAGGGTACCTGAACTGGCTTTGTCCTGTAGTCAGATGGATGACTATCTCAGATGTCATCATAGAACCTACATCCAGCAACTGATGGAAGCAGATGCAATGAACCACAAAGGAGCATTGGGCTGAACTCCCGAAGTCCAGGCAAAGTGGGAAGACTGAGAATATGAGCAAAGAGATCAAGACCACGATGAGGATACCCACTGAAACAGCTTACCTGAGCTACTGTAAGTCTCCCAATTAGAGCCTGATAGTCAAGAAACCAATTTAGGCCCAAACTAAGGCCTCTGAATGTGGGTGACAGTTGTATGGCTGGGGCAGACTATGGGGCCACTGGCAGTGAGACCAGGATTTATTCCTAATGCTTGTTCTGGCTTTTGTAACCCATTCTTTCTGGAGCAATACCTTGCTCAGCATAGATATAATGGGGAGGACCTTGGTCCTGCCTCAAAGCAGTGGGCTAGACTTTGTTGACTCCTCATGGGAAGCCTTACCCTCTCTGAGGAGCGGATGTGGGGATAGAATAGGGTGGGAGGGAAAGGAAGGTAGAGGACGTAAGAGGAGGGAAGAGTGTGGGAACTGGATTTGACATGTAAAATGAGAAAAGATAGTTTTTTTTTCAAGAAGTAAGTAAAACTGCATTCATACCTTGCAGATGTTTGGCTATGAGCTGGGAACTAGTTAGTATTTATGCAATGCATAGTTCACAATCCAATTTAATATTGGAGAGAAATATGACTTGCTTAATTTCATATATACAGATAGCTAAGCTGATTGACAGCTTAATGATATTTAACATACTGACACTCTTCACTTACTTTTTAAATTCACTTTCCAATGAGAAATAGATGTTGTTTATTATGAAATCAAGAGAGTGAGGGGGACTCATCAGCTATGGATTTTGCAGAGGGTTGCTATTTTTGTAACAGACTCAGGGAATCTTCCAAGGCAGATTCTCTCAGTAGACAACACTTCCCTTCTTCAATGAGAATAGGGGAGGGGACAGATAACCTTGTGAGGAGGGAAAACACTTTTTGAGAACCTACTATTTGCTAGAAATTTTCAGATATATCTCATGGAAAGATTCCATTATCCTTAGTGGCCTAAGTTTGCTACTTACTCTGTGTGGGACAATTGTCTATATTCTGTCAATCATGTTTTAAATAAATGCTGACTGGCCAGTAATCAGGCAGGAAGTATAGGCGGGTCAACCAGACAGGAAGTAGAGGCTGGTCAATGAGAACAGGAGAATTCTGGGAAGAGGGAAGCTCCCTCTGCAGTCCTGTCCAGACAGAGAAGAAGGAAGGTGTGATTGCCCCACTGAAAAAGGTACCGAGCCATGTGGCTAACATAGATAAGAATAATGGATTAATATAAGTTATAAGAGTTAATAAGAAACCTGAGCTAACGGGCCAATCAGATTGTCATTAATATAGACCTCTGTGTGATTTCTTTGGGATTTAATGACTGCAGGAACTAGGCAGGACAGAAACCTCAGTTAACACTTACATAACTCAAAATATTGGCCATTACAGGCAAAGCAAATGTATCATATCTTCAATATATTTATAATGTGTAGTAGCAGTGATCTGTTCCTTTTTCAGCATTCCCACAATTCAGGACCTCATACTGATTTCAGTAAGTTAGATTAAGCTTTGAATCTAGCAGATATAAAATTTGGGAATATAAGACAACAAGGGATGTCTTCTTAATGTCAATTTTCCTAAAAGAGATACCCCTTTAAATTACCAATATGAAATATAATTTAATGAGCTCCTCATTCATTCTCCTAGATAATGATTTAATGAACTTGCAACAGCCACAGGATCAAATAATTGAGAAGCATTTCTGTCTTAACTGTGAATAATATTTATACTCCTTATAGAAGAATAAGATACCACATAGAATACATTATCTTAGTATAAGAATTGTGCCATTAAAGTGTAGTCTTTGAAGGATCACTTCAGTCCTATTAGGACATAGAGTAGAAGTCTGAAATCTAAAAGAATAGAAGTAGAGAATGAAGAGGAATGAAAACAAAAGAAAAATAAAGAAAGGAAACTAAGAATTGTAAATGGTATATGAAGACATGTTACTGAGAAAATGGCAATAATTCTTACAAGGAAAGATCTGAGGAAGAGAAAAATGGGGAGACAGATAAGAATCTATTTTTAAGTAATTCCTTGGCTTTTAACTCAGCATCAGAACAAGCTGAGTGCTGGAAGCAGACCATAGATGATACTAAACTATCACTTTCTGTTTTCAATGACCAGCATGAAATCTGCCCACTACCTGATTGCTAGATTCAAGTGATTTCAGGTAAAATTTGAGATTCACAGAATCTTTCTTGTACACTTATCTGTTCTGAAAAGTACATCTTACATATAGAACCATGGACTAGTCATTTGAACCTTCCAAAATTTAGTTGAATTTTATTCTCCCTAAAACGAGAATAAAATTAACTGTGAATTGATTTTTCTTTATGAGGAGTTATAAGATTATACATAGATTAAAGTAAATATGCATATGCATACATATGTGACTGTATGACAATATATATGCATATATGCTTTCTTATTATATACCTAATAACCAAATAATAAGTTTAATATCTATCACCACAAAAATCATTATCCATAATTTAATTTTAATAATCATCATCAAAACCACTATGTGTTGGCCTTGTTGGATGAAGTGTGTCACTGGGAGTGAGATTTGAGATTTCAGATGTTTAAACTATGCCCATTCTCACTCTCTCTTCCTGCTGCCTATAAATCCAGATGTAAAACTCTCAACTTCCTCTCCAGCACCATGTCTGTCTGCATGCCATTATGTCCCACCATGATGATAATGGACCAGAACTCTGAACTATAAGCCAGCCCCAGTTAAATGTTTTCTTGTAAAATAGTTATTGTGGTCATGCTGTCTCTTCACAGCAATCGAAAACTTAACTGAGATAATCACTATCACCATTCTCATTGTCATCACTACAATCACCACCACAATTACCACTATCACCATCGTTTCCATAATCATTGTCATAATCTCCATCACTACCAACATCACTATCTCACCATCACTATAACTATGGTAAGCACAACCATCATCACCAGTATCACCAGCATCATTTACGTCTACCATCATCATCATTATCAATATCATTTTCTCTCCTTAAAACAAAGAAACTTGAGGCCGGCTTTCTTTGCTTTATGTTTGAAAACCACCTATGAGTGAGTACATGTGATAAATGTCTTTCTGTGTCTGGGTTACCTCACTCAAAATAACGTTTTCTAGTTCCATCCATTTTCATGCAAAATTCAAGTTGTCACTATTTTTTTCTGCTGTGCAGTACTCCACTGTGTAAATTACTACATTTTCCTTATCCATTCTTTGATCGAGGGCCATTTAGGTTGTTTCCTGGTTCTGGCTATGACAAACAAAGCTGCTATGAACATAGTTGAGTACATGTCCTTGTGGCATGATTGAGCACTCTTGGATACATACCCAAAAGTGGTATTACTGGGTCTTGAGGAAGGTTGTTTCCTATTTTCTGAGAAATTGCCACACTGACATCCAAAGGGGTTGTACCAGCTGGGTACTGACTGCTCTTCCAGAGTACCAAGGTTCAATTCCCAGCACCCATATGGCATCTCACAACTTTCTGTAACTCCAGTTCCAGGGGATCCAACACCTTTATTAGACTTACATGTAGGAAAACCCCCAATGTACATAAAGTACAAATAAATAAATGTAAAACATATAAAAAACAAAGAAACTTGAAAATTCATTAGTGATCATACAGCAAGAAAAGAAGTAAGCACCAGACTGCCCCAAATTTTTCCAAACACTCATCAGATCTGAAACAGTAAATACCATTTTATTCAAAAGGATTTGAAGTCTTTGAGAATTGTAAGTAGACCTTTCAAAAAAGGAGTTGACTTGCTGTGGTGGTGCACACCTTTAATCCCAGCACTTGGGAGGCAGAGGCAGGTGGATCTTTGTGAGTTCGAGGCCAGCCTGGTTCCAGGACAGCTAGTTTCAGGACAGGCTCCAAAGCTCCAAAGAAACCCTTTCTCGAAAAACCAAAAAAAAAAAAAAAAAAAAAAAAGGAGTTGACTTAATGGTGGTCCCAACTCTCAACCAATCAATACCCAACCATCATTTGTATACTCACCATCCATGGGGGACTACCCAGAATCTCTGATCTTAAGCTTATTTCCAAGGCTTTTGTGGTGATAGATTTATGTTCCCAGAAAAGGAAGCTGAGACTCTCAGGGAAAAAAAAAGTACAAAACACTAAGCAGCTGCAAGCTTTCATGAGCATTAATTTTACTTAATATTACAAATTTCAAATGCTGCAAATACAAGCATGACAAATAGCAAAGCACGAAGTGATCATTAGGATTATAATGTGTGTGTGAATGTGCGATCAGAATAGGCACACTGCAAATAAACACCATATAAATGCTAAATACCTCATTCACTGCTAAAATAATGTGTCATATGGCTGAAGTTCTTAAGTACGTTATGTTCTCTGCTGCCATGAAGTCATTAATCCCTTTTATAAAATTAAAGAGAAAACCCTGCACCTAAATTAGGGATCAGAGTGGGGTGGGGGGACTAGAGTTAAAAATAAATGATGGGTCATTTTTCTCTAAAGCTGAAATGATGCTCTGCCAAACAACACACTTTGTCCTGACCCCTGCTTTAAACACTGCCATCCGCCCTGAAAAGAACTGATTATCCACCACATCGGTGATGTTGGACTATTTGTACATCATCATGACCTAGAGTGAACTGGAGCCTTTTAGAAGCCTCCCTTAAGTATTCATGCTGCTGTCCAGCCTAGCAGGCTGAGTCAGCTTTTCCCTATGATACTGGAATAAGTTAGACAAGGAGGTCCTGCCCACTCTGCAAGGGTGCCTCTTTTAAAATATCCTCTTCTCCATTAAAAGGAGACCATATTTCCTATGCACTTGGGATCAAAAGAATTGACTTGAATGCCATCACAGACTGAACAATCATTGGGTAAATATATATATATATAAAATATATGTATATATATATATATATATAAAACACTTGTTAACTTAATCTTTACATAGATTTAAAACAAAACTTGAGCCCCATGGGGCTAGTCCATTAGCCCAGCATTCAGGAGGCCATGGCAGGAGGCTACCTGACTTATCATGAGTTTGAGACCACCTTGAACTATTTAGTGGGTTGTAGGCAAGCTTCAGATATATGATACTTTGCTTCAAAATTTCAGAAGGAAAACATTAAAAAATTATAATAGGATGACCTACTTTTGGAGTCAGTGATACAAATACATTGTGTTGTTCAAAATAATTAAATTCAGAATGATGAAAAAAGAAAAGGAGAAAACAAAAGAAAAAATATCTGACTATGTCCTTATCAGTGACATGTCTAAGGCAGTATAGACTCTGCCCTTTCATCTGAGTTTTCAGTTAACTGAGAAGTCCTTAGTCAGGAAGATGTTGATTAAAAGAGAGTAAGAGAGTGAGACTTCCAGGAATCTCAGTTCACAAAGTACCAGTTTAACAAAAACCATTTTCACCTATGTTATTGCCATTTTGAGGTGTGTGTGTGTGTGTGTGTGTGTGTGTGTGTGTGTGTGTGTGTGTTTCTGTGACTATAGGCTATGTGTCTGTGCTCTCTCCTGGAAGGACATCATGGAGCAGTCCTCCTTTAGTACAATTAAGAAACATAATTACAAGCATGGAGGGAGTTACTACAAAGGACTCTCATGCAATTTAAATAAATGTTTAAACATGATGAGCGCATATATCCTCAGGCCCATTAGAATGCTTCTCATTTTACCTAAGTTCTGCTGTGATTCTGCATTAGCATTATTATGATTTTCTCTTAGAGGCAGCTCCTCCAGCCACTGTGGTGCAATGACAATCCATTTAGTCAACAGGGAGATGTTAAGGCTCCTGTAACTATGATGGTTCAGTAAAAGTATAGCAATAGAACATGTCGCCATATTTCCGTTTCATGAAGATATTATTGCTCTACTGCAATCAACAATGTAAATAGATAAAATCAATGGGATGTCTCTCAGCAGGAGACAGCTGCCACATTTCAATTCATTGACTATTCATGACCTATATTGAGGGAGTGACTGGCACCAGGTCAGTCAATTGACAGCAGTTGAGGACTACTGAATCCCAGGTACTCTAAGAGGTATTATGAGGCCTTTGTTAGGTTCATATACATATTCAGTTTCCTAATCCTATTTTTTATTTCTTTCTCATAGGAGGTGATTAAAAGGGTACTCTTAAATTAGTTCCCCAAACACCAACCCATCATCTGTTTGTCTCTTGGAGGATCCAACTTACTATTGTAACCAGATATTTTCCTTCAAAACAAGGATATTTCCATGAGTTCTTCATGTTTCTGGAAAAGCAAACTTAATACTGTTTTCAGAAGAAAGGAACATATGATAAGCCTAAGTTACCACAACTATGGCAGGAAAAAATAGTTAAGGATGCATTCCTCACAAGCCTACCAAGAAAGTATGAGCTGTTACTAATCAACCTTTTGTTTTTGAAAACAATCTGTAACCCTTTCTTTATATTCATTTCATCTTTTAAAAGTGAACATGTATACATGTATAGGCAGCCATGTTTTTGAGACCTCCTGTTTGTAGCTGCCCTGGAAAAGTGAACAAGAATGTTACCAACAGACTTTAACAAGGTAGGAGATAGTTACACAGGACCCTAATCCTAAACAAAGGACTGCAGGCAAACACGGAATGCTGAGAGTGGGAGGGTTAATCATCTGTAGGGTAGAGCACAACTGATTATCTAATAGAAAGTTGTCCTCCTTGAAATCTATACAAGTCATAGGGGTTGTACAGTTGTATTTATATAGTTTGGGAGAAAAGAAAAAGGGGAAATGGTACGAGTATATTTTCATTTAAAAACTAAAAAGTAAAAATAATTGAAGTAAACATTGCCGTTGTAAAGTTTTAAGAGATGCCCCACATGAACTGAAGTGGAAGACAACTGAGCTAGCATTCTCAGCTAGGGGAACTATCAGAGTTGTATTTCAATGAATATGCCCATCATTACTTAGGATATGGCAAATAACAATATTGTTGCTGACAATAAAATACTCCAGCAATTCTTCCCTACCTCCCTCCACTCCTGATCAGAGTTTGGAGAAAACTGCTCAAAATACAGTGCTTGAAGAGAGGGTCTGAGACACAGGAGCGCTGGGCTCACGTCATGAGCACACGTCCTTGCCTTGTGTTATTCAAATCTACTCGCTCTTATGTTTTAAACAGGGCTTCTTTCTTTTCTCAGATGGTGGATTAAATATTAAATAGAGGCTCTAAAGACAACATTGGCAGTTGTTTCTCAGATTGTTCATCTTATATTTTAAGATAGGGTATTTCGCTGGCTTGAAACTCAGCTTAAGTTAGACCAGCTGACCAGTGAGTCTCAGTGAGCTAACTATTCTTACTTTTTGAAAACTCAGATTATAAGCAAACTTTATGGTGTTCAATGATCTTTAAAAATTATTTGGTATTCTGGAGACTGAACTCAGGACTTGTGGAAGATATCTCCACAGCCTGTATTTCTGACATTAGGTCATTATTTGTATCTTGGAAATCTCCAAAATCAGAAAAGAAAAACCAAAAAGAACAGGACATAGCTGTAGATGATAGTAATTTTGTGGTATTTGCCAAATATTTTCAGTACACAAGTCTCAGTTTCCATATATTTGAAATGAAGATAATACTGGAGGTTATTTAATATTGTTATTATTAGATTAAATTAGCTGTTACAGCATCCTCTAAGAAAGAATACATTTCCTAAATAGATATGTTGATATACATCAGCTGGTAGAATGAAACTAAGTTAACTGGCAAGGTCTCATGGTTAGGTGAAGTCTGAAAGTTCACTCTCTTTTTTTTTTTGGCAAGGTCAAACTCAAATGAGTAGGGAAGGCCTAGCATGCAATGACGAATACATGGAAGAGAATTGGACATCCATCCATCCTGCACTTGCAACGCAGATACGGTGATTCTGTAGGGGTTTGCGTTGCAGAAGTTACCCTCATTCTCTCAGGTTCTGTATTACCCTATTCCCAGTGGCCCAAGTGTGGGATCAAATCTTAGAAACTATCACTCCCAAAGGCTGGGTAAGTTAGTCTTTCTAGGTGTTTACTCTATCATTCTCTAGATAAATGTAGAGTAGTGAATCTCCATCCCTGCTTTCTTTGAGTTTTCTTTGTATATTTTCATACTATAAGGGATTATTCCATACTTGAACTATATTTACTCCAGCTTAAAGACAGGATGACAGTTATATTCCTGAATAATTATGAAAAACTAACTAAATAACTCTCATTTCTCCTAATATTAAGATCCTCACTTATCATCAAAGACATCATAGTGAAGATATGTTAGTGTGAGTATTTCCCAGAAACCACACTAAATTTTTAATGGATGCCTGGGTTTGCCAAGAGTTGGCTAAGAAGACAAAATAAGAAAGAGTGAGATTTTTCCTGAGAATTTGAAAAGAGGAGTCTTTGAGCATATCTTGATATATCCAGCCTATTTCTTGTCCTTAGCCTATTTCCTTCTTTCATGATAATCTGTGTTTAAGATCATGGCCACATTCAGTGCCTTAATAATTGTCAATTGTTTGGCAAAGTGTTTGTACAATTATAGGGAACCATGGAGCTAGTCTGGCCTAGTTGCCTTAAGAGACATGCATCATGAGTTATTTCAGGTTAGAACCAGTGATTCCTGGAGCACAATGTGCCTTCAGGTTCCCAAGAGATAAACACATTTCCTCAGGTGGTGAAGCATTCAGGCCACTTTGTGTTCCTCTATATGTTCCCTCAGAAGTCAAGGAAATATGGAAGTTTGTCATGTCAATTTGTCTTAGACATTAATCTTGTATATCCTCTATAGCTTGAAAACTTCATTGTATCCTGGAAACTACAACTGTATTGATCCTTGAAATTGCCATTATATTCTGTTTCTGATAAGCTAAAAAAAAAGTCTGATTGTTCTAATTTTATTGTGAAACCTTCAGTTTTGCTGTGGATCCTTCAACTAGCCTGATTTAATTCCTCAAGGTCTTGTTACTTACCTTGTTCTGGTAAGTAAGCAAAGGCATGGACACATGATGTTTACTATGTTTACTCTTTGATATCCTTTAACAGTTCAGAAAATATTATGGATTAAGTAAACACTCATTTTTTCTCCTAGCTCTGATTTACAAAGTTCCTATCAGTCTCGATTGAGTTAATTGCTTTTATAGACCTTTTATGCCTCCTTCTGGAATTTATGAAAACATAACCATACACAAATATAAATTTAGTTTTCTTCTGCTTTTCACAAAAGTTAAAACATTGTTCATATTGACTCTACTACTGTTTTGTTTTTACATTTGCCTATTTTTATCTGCCTAGAAAAAAAAGCTGTTACATTTAGGACTGTGTTAGAATTACAGTAAAATGTACGAAAATGTAGTGACATGTCACATGGCACATATCGAGTATACCACATTATTAACATCCTCCCTTAGTATGGTGTGTTTGTTGTAATTAATATACTGATGTTGATGCAGCATGATTAATTAAGTTTCACAGTATATTTCTACTTAGTTTTCCAAATTTTTTTTTCTTTCCTTGCCTTGAGTTCTCAACAAGGATTCCACATCAAAAGTAGTTGATCTGGTTTCTTAGGCTACTGTTTGAATTGTTTCTCTTAAATTTTCATTTGGAACATGTTGATGATACTATTATGTAATCCTGTCCAAACATTTTTTCCTAAAACATCTCTAAGTGATATTCACTTTCTTCCTGAGTGGTAGAACTATGAGTGTGGGCAGTGGTAATACAGGTGTTACGTGCACTTTCATCATGTGATCTCTCCCTGCAGAGTTGACTGTAATCACCCAGTTGTGGCAGTGATCCTGGGTTTCTGCACTGCAAAAATTACTCATCTGTCCTCTGTCACATTATACTATTTGGAAGGCATGTGTTATGTTCTCAGTTTTTTAGATGAAGGAAATATGATCTATCCATTTAGAGGGTGGTAAGATCAATATAGTAAAAATGGCAATTCTACCAAAGGCAATCTATAGATTCAATGCAATCCCCATCAAAATCCCAACAAAATTCTTCACAGACCTTGAGAGAACAATAACTAAGTTTATATGGAAAAACAAAAAGCCCAGGATATCATACAAAATATATGGGAAGCTCCTTCTAGGAAAGTATGTATTTGTAAACAGAGACTGCTCATTTGTTTCTCAACTGCCCAAACCAGAATAATCCTTCTCCTTCACAGCTACATGATTCCTCCTTCTTTTCTCCTCTATCTCTGCCTGAAATTCCCTCCTTCTTCTGTTCTGCCCTGTCATAGTCCCAATTAGTTTCTTTATTAATGAGTGGTAGTAAAACATATTCATAGCATACAGAGGGGAATCCCACATCATGTATCATCCCTATTTATGTGCACAATGCTATATTCATGTTAGAATGGATATTGCTTTTGATTACTGGATTGTAATCAACATTTATTCTGGGTCCCATCGTTGCAGTTTTATTCGGTGGGCACTCTTTCCTGTTTGTCTCACAGGAAGTTAGAATGTTCATCAAGTTCTATATACAAATATATATTCATGCATTAACTATCTGGAAATCATATAATTTAAAATAATTGAATTGCATATTTCATTTAACATAGTGTGAACCTGCTTATAGCCTTAACTATTTTTCATTTATTTATTTATGTGTTTACATTTGTATGTGTGTGTGCATGTGTGTGTGTGTGTGTGCTTGTTGCTTGACCCACAGTATATGCATCACATCTCTCATATGGAAGTCAGAGGATAGACAGGTCATGGGACTTGTTCCCTTCTTTCCACCAAATGGGTTCTTATAATCACTAGATCACTTGTAATCTTGAACATGGATCCTCAGGCTTGGCAGCAAGTGATTTTATACACTGACCCACCCCACTGACATTTGCTTATCATTTATAAGACAGATTTATAGTGTGCATTTCATATATGCATCCTAATTCATTCAATTAGTTTCCTATTAATATTGTGTCAGGTGTATACTTCTTACAAAAATTATTACAGTGTTATTACAGTAAAAAAACTTGCTATAATTGTCATGATTATAGTATGTTCACAGTTAGAGGTTTCTATGATAGTTTTATGATCTATGAAAAATACTGGCATCTATCAGCAGCCTGAGAACAAGTAACACGCATGCACGTAAATTGACATAAGTAACATGCACTGTGTAACATGTATTCTTGTTATTCCAGAGAGCTAAACAAAATAAAACAAAAAACAGTTTTGTAAAGAACTTTCCCGACTCTATGTATGAAGATGGCCATTTTCTTAGAAATTAAAGATGTGCATGATTAAGGGGGAAGGTCAATTTAGGCATCCTCTCCACTGCTGCTTATAGTCATAGCTGGGGTCATCCTTGTGGATTCCTGGAATTTCCCTAGTGCTATGTTTCTCGATAGTCCTTGGCCTTTCCCTGTAGTCAGTCTGATGACTGCCTTAATTGTCATCATAGAAACTTCTTCCAGCAACTGATGGAAAGTGATGCAGAGACCCACAGAGAAACACTGGACCAAGCTACCTGAGACCAGCCTAAGAAAGGTAGGAGAGATTATATGAGCAAAGGAATAAAGACCATGATGATGATACCAACAAAAACAGCTGACGTGAGCTAGTGAGAGCTCACTGAGTCTGGTCTGATAGCGGGTGAACCAGTGTAGGATCAAATTAGGCCCTCTGAGGGTGGGTGACAGTTGTGTAGCTGGGGCAGTCTGTGTGGCCACTGGCAGTGGGACAAGGATTTGTCCTTAGTGCTTGAACTGGCATCTAGAAGCACATTCTCTTTGGAGGGATACTTTGCTCAGTCTAGATACAGTGGGGGAGGCCCTTGGTCTTGCCTCAAAGTGAAGTATCAGACTTTGGTGACTCCCCATGGGAAGCCTTACCCTCTTTGAGGAGTGAATGGGGAGGTGGGAAGAAGGTGCAGGAAGTGGGAAGAATGGAGGGAGTGGGAATGAGGATAGCTATGTGAAATGAGAAAAGATTGTATTAAAAAATTCTAAATAAAAAATTAAGGATCTGCAATAAAAACAAATAACACCTCATATTGTTGAGAATGTGGAGTAAAGGGAACACCCATCTATTGCTGGTAGGAATGCAAACTTGTACAGCAACTAGGAAAATCAGAATTGTAGTTCCTCAGGAAGATGGGAATAGAATTAATAAGGAAAATATGGAACAGTTGCACAATGTAGTATTAAACAGCTGTTAAAAAATGAAATCATGACATTCAGAGGTAAATGGATAGAACTAGAACATATCCTCAGTGAGGTAACCATGACTCAGAAATACAAATATGATATGTACTTGCTTATATGTGGATGATTACTGTCAATGATAATAACCATGAACTATAGAAACACAGATCTTAAAGTATAGAGTAAAGTAGTAGGGGTGGCACATACAGATATTCCTAAGAAATGGAAATAGAATAGACAGTTATGGATGAATAAGAGGGGCTGGAATGGGAAAATCAAAAGAAGGAGGAGAGGGAAAAGGTGGATTGGGGGAAATACAGGAAGACACAGCCAAATCTCAGGGTCATTTGAGAGGTAGTATAGAAACCTAATAAAGTAGAATCTTCCAAAAATAAATACACATATGAGGGCAATCTAAATAAAATCACCAAATAATAAGGGAGATAGAATTCCAACTGGTCATCTCTTGTCATCAAATTAAGCTTACATTACTGGAATTATCTTACATGTAATTGAATTGTTGTTCACAGAGTCCCACAGGAATCTACAAACACACTGGGCTATTGCCGAAACCATAGGATTCTCTCCGCAGATTGAGACCAGGGTCTCATTGCACAAGGAAATACCTACACAACCTATCAAGCATAGAGATTTCACCCTTAAGTTCTAGCATCATTGGTACTGGAAGGCACTTCATACATTACCAAAAGAGAAATATAAACACCAACCCAGCCACAAGCTCTTTGATCTATAATGATGTCCTAAAAGATTTACTATTGCAATGCTGGCACAAAGTTTGTGAGAGTAACCCACCAGTTTCTGATTTGACTTAACACCTATTTGCTACAATGGACCACATCATGACATTGCTTGGATGACAAAGACTCTACGCCTGGAGACCCTGAGAAAGGGTAAAGCAAAATGTGACTATTCTGCTTAGAGAACATAGCAATAAAATGAATCTTTTATGACTCATAGATCAGTGCCTTGCTCAGCCATCATCAAAGAAGTTTCCTCCTACTTCAGGTGGCCACAAATACAGGGAAGCATGGTTAGACAGTATTCAGACAGTGAGAGAACTTGAAACACTCAGGCCTCAATGGATTATCTCCATCAAATTCTTGCCCAAAGAGCTCAGGGAACCCTGCACAAGAGGACGGGTAAAGAATATAGAGTCAGAGGAATGGAGGACACCAAGAAAACAAGGTCCTCTAAATCAATAAGATAAGTGTGCATATGACTCACAGAAACTGAGGCTGAATGCATAGAGCTTACACCAGTCTACACAGCTGCTGTTCTAGAGTGGAATGGAGAAGTAGACACATGCCCCCATACCTAACTCAGAAGCAGTCTTCAATTGATAAGCACTTGCAAACCCCCAGGGAGTCTCACTGGGGAAACAAACTGTTCTTAAGGATAGGTTGCATGCTTAGCAGTAGATTGACAACAAAAAATGAAAACAAAGGCATCTCTGGAAGTTCCTTATCTTATAAGATCATGTCAGGACTTTTCCGTTGTTTTTAGTTTTATCTTATTGTTTTTATTTTATTTATATATTTTCTTCTTTCTTTTCATCCCACAAATCCTTTCTGTACATATAATCCCTTCGAAGCTTATTCATTTTCTAATGAAAGACAGAAAGTGGGTGGATCTGGATGGAAGGAGAGGCAGGGAGTAATGGGAGTAGGAGAAAGGGAAAACATAGTTAGCTTACATTATATGAGAAAAAGTCTATTTTCAATAGGAGGAAAAATAGAAAAGAAATGAGTTATTTGCCTGCATGATAAAAGTTTAACTATTAAATTGAACAGCTGAATAGCTCAGATACATTAACTAATTGGTTGATTTTCGCAAAGCTATTATTATGTACATTCTCATTCATAGTTTCAAAGAAAGGAGTAAACTCTAAAGGATATTGAAAAAACATTGTGAAATAGAACCCTTTTATTGCGAAACATACCATAGCAGATGGTCAAGCAATCAGAAGGAATCTTTCAGACATATACTTGCACTTCTGAATTAAGTAATGGCATTCATTTAGATGTAAAAATAAGGAAGTTAAGTATCTTCTAAGACGTTCATTTCCCCAAGCATCTCTGACCAGCATACCTCCACCTTCAGTTGTCAGTGAAGTTCTCTTTTCTAACCCAAGGCCGTTCACTATCAGATCGTTATTGATAATTCAAAAAGCTACATGCAAACTGACATTAGACTTGCTAATAATTTTCCTGTATTTGTGTATTTCTAAATGACTCCTCTTTCAATACTCTTCTCTCTATTCATTCTTGTAATTATGTTACTTTTTATGATGTCATATCCAGTTTTTATGTTTTAATTCAATTTTCTACATGATGTAACCAGTTTCTAATGCTAAGCCATACGCTTCTCATCTGCTGTGTACTCACTGACTTTTTTTCTAATTTTTATACTAAAATTGGCTGTGTGGTTTTTAATAACTATACCTTCCTGTCCTCTTCAATGGAAGATGTTCTAGAGTAAATGCCACTTGTTATATTTTTCCAGTGATTTATCACATATCTCTAAGAGTACACAGTGATCAGGGTCATACATGAATGAACTTTGGTCTGTCAGGTTCTCAGCCTTCTCTCTGCATCTGGGTTCAGAGTGACTGCCACTGCTGCAGCTGCTGAGACACCCCATGGGGTTTCTGAAACTTTTTTCTTTCTTTCTTCTTTTCTTTTTTGTAATATCTTCAAGTTGCCTTCAATTTTCTATGAAACCAAATACCCTTATTTTATTTATTTATTTTTTCCTCCAAAAATTTATATCAAGAATGACCTGTGGTTATGGGCATCATGCGATTCTCCTTTAAAAACAATGTTTTATTTTATTTTATTGACATTTGTACCATACCGCCAATAATTCCCATGACATCTATTTGGAGTAATCTGTATTGCCAACCAGACATCTTTGTACTCATATTTGAGATTAAACAGTAATCTCAACATGTACAGTTCCCAAACTCAGATGGCAAGCCAAGAGATAGTTCATACATCTTGATTTGGGATAACCTTGGAAAGCAAACTGTTGAGCACAGAGCTTGCCGATCAAATAGGCCAACTAAATTTTAGATGTGAATTCTATACTACAGGAGGCATAGTGGTTCACCATAAAAAGAGATCCGAACAAAGTGTTATCTTTGTGTGGTGCCCGAAAATCCATGTCAAAATCACTGCAGAGATTTAAAACTTAAGATTCATTGATACTATAGGCTGTTTTACACAAGAAATAGACTTTATCCTTTTATCCTCTTTCTGTTCAAGTGCCTATCTAAAAGGATTATTCTCGAATAAAATTAAACCCTAAACTAGATTAAGTGTATGCAGAACAGTGCTTCTTGTAATCTATATGCTCCAGGTATTTCTGGTCTGGGATCACTGAATACATTAAATAACTCTTGTGAGTTTCTAAGGGTAAAAATTCCAAGAACCCAATTAGTTTTAAGTAAAAGTAAAGTAAGAAATTCTTCCAGTTTTATTTGAATCAAAAAAGCAAGCAAGCACATGAATAGCAACTTCCCAGGTAAAGTATACATACTGTAGTCAATTCATACAGAAAGAAGTTAAGTGTTTGACCTTTTTCTCAAACCCCAATAGCATGATCAGAAGGTACATAATAAGTGATCTGAGAAATAGAAATATAACTGCTGGAATATAACTGTTGTGGAATATTCCTTTATACTGTGTGAAAATGTGTCACTCTGATTGTTTCAATAAAAAGCTAAATGGCCAATAGTTAGGTGAGAGGTATAGATAAGACTTCTGGAACATAAGAGGTGGGGAAAAAAGAAAGGGACAGAGAGGCCAGTGAAATGAAAAGGAATCATGATGGACAGTACAGAGTGAAGTAAATGGAGCCACATAGAAGAACATATATTGGAAGATCTGGGTTAATTTAAGTTATAAGAACAAATAGGGCAATTCTAAGTTAGAGACTAAGGTTTCACAATTAGTAATAAGTCTCAATGTCTTGTTATGAGAGATGATGACCCAAAGAAAAATTTATCTATATATGGTGTTCAATGTCCTGCCACATATATCCACATAAGGCTTGAGAAAGATTCAAAAAAAAAAAAAAAAAAGGAAAACACAGATCAAATCCCACTTCTTGGTGCAGCTATATGGTGACCAAGTTCTCTTGGGTAGGCTAGGTATATGAGGCTGCCTGTGGGCTAGAGCCAGCCACCAGTGCAATGTACTAACCTTATCCATACATGTGGCAGCAGCTGACAAAGCAGTTTAAAACTTTCTTGTAATAAGAGAATGCTATAGATGCTCAATGAAGACAGATCCAGACAGAAGAAACCCTGTTAACAGGTTACAGTGTATTTAGAAAATGTACATAGGCTTAAAAAGAAAATGGATGTAGACAGTCAAAAAATAAGTAGTTTATAAATAATAAAAAGTCCTCAAAGAGAAAATGAAACAATATAAAAAGTATAATCCACATAAGGAAATTACACAGAGAACATGGATAATATGATGTTGGGTCAATTTTGAATTTTTGAATGGTAATGAACAGTGACAGTTGCTGAAAGACAATGGATTGCGGAAGCAACAGGCAAATTAAACCAGCCTACATACATGAGGAATGACTTAACTTGAAAATGAAAGTCAGAAAATGTATTGTTTTGGGGAATAGGTCATGCTTTGTTTCCACAGAAAACAAAAGGTTATTTGTTCAAAATAAAAGAGAATCAGGTTAGATCGAGGTAAACCCCCTGAAAATTCTGACTACAGACATAAAGAATTAAACCTTGAGAAACTACAAGACAGG